>APFE030195174.1:40800-138666 GCA_000404065.3 Pinus taeda | reverse complement strand
TCAACTCAAGTGGATAAACTTGTTAGGTTACTCTTCAAAAATTTTCATCAAGAAATGTACTGCCTAAGTAAAAGGACCTTTAAGTAAAATCAACTTTACGCAATAATTATTAGGTGGTATTTGTAAAACTTTATAAGATTGTTGGGTTGTAGTTAGTTAGGTAACTCTTCAAAAAATTTCATCAAGAAATGTACTGCCTAAGTAAAAGGACCTTTAAGTAAAAACAACTTTACCTAATAATTATTAGGTGGTACTTGTAAAATTTTATAAGATTGTTGGATTGTAGTTAGGTGGTACTTGGAAAGCTTTTATGTAAGAGTTATTGGAGTGTAGTTGTAAAGTAACTTCATCATTGAATATGGACAATGAATATATTATTCATATATAATTAAAATTTATATTATTTATTTATTATATAATTAGCATTTTAATTTAGGATTTGAATGAGGATGTTTTAACTATAATTATATTGATTAATCATTTTTTTTTATTATAAAATTTTAAAAATTTAATTAATTTTTTATTTAATTGATTGATAATTAATTATTTTTAAAAAATAAAATTAATTTATAAAAGGTTATACAAATACGGTTATAAAGTATCTGTATTCATTAGAGTTATCATGAAAATAAAATTTAATAAATAAATTATTGATTACGAAACAATTTGTATATCAAATATTATTAAATTTTTCTATATTATTACTATTTTTTGAAATCATCGAAACCCACATTAATTAAAATTGTCAAAACCATGAGAATGGAAGGACTATTCGGTTTTGAAATTCCAAAGCTGGATAGCAAAATCAAAGTTGATTCTACTTCCTATTTTTCAACGAATTGTGCGAAGACAGTCACGATATCGAGTGTATCTTTTTCGCACCTACTATTGTACACGTCAAATATTGGCGTTGGTCGCCTTTTTTGATATCTTGAAGATTTTACATGGAATAAGGTTGTCATATAATTTGATTATAATATTTTTTATTAAATTGTATTTTATATCACAAATATATTTTAATATTTTTGTTTATATATATTTGTTAATTAAATTTATCTGGATAGTCATAAGAAATAATAATTTTTTATTTTTTTTTTATCTAGATTTAATTATTATAAATTATAGGTTAGTATGTGTAATAGCTTTAAGTTATATTTTAGAATTTTTTTCTGGGTGAAAAAAAAAAATTATTGAAAGAAAGATAAACTAGTATATATGGTTCAATCATATCCATTTATCAAAAACATATATTTCGTTAAAATTTCCATTATAGTTATTAGAAACCAGTCATGCATAAAATGAAACTACAAACTATATAAAACACTGAAAAAATTCCATCATAAAATATTCAAAATGATTCCCAATAAAAAGTAAGGAGAAAAATATTATCTCTAATCGTTTAAAGCACACACATAGTCTTCAAACAGTGGTTGCTGTGGAAAATCTATGAGAACCTCTTCTAAGATTGCTCCATCCAAGTAGTAACGGAATCTCATGAGGCTGTTATCAACAATAAGTCCAACTTTAGAAAGTGTATCTATAAAGTTTTCACATTTCACCATGTTTATAGGAACCAAAGTTTTATTCTGAGAATGAGTACTCTTTCCATAACCAAATCATTTCTATAAAATATATTATTTCTAATGGTGAGAGGATTTTACATTTTGGCCGAAATTGGAAGATGAAAATTTTGGCAAGATTGTAATTAAAATGTGTTTTTAAATGCATAAGTGAATTTAATACTTTTTAGTGGTGTTGTGGGGAATTCTCTAGAATGTTGTGTGGCTTGTGATTGATTCCTTTAGGATGGTTGGAGACTCTAAAGTGGTCATAAATGGGCTCTAGGGCAGAATTCCCTGGAAATTCCTTTGCTTCACCATTGGATGATCAACATCGAGGGTCTTCATTCCTCCTTCTCTGATATATCTTTCGTGCATGTGTAGAGAAAGCAAAGCTTGGTCCTAAATGTTCTATCTAAGAGAAGGATCCCTCTCTGGTATTATGTTTTTTGAGCTCAAGATTGATGGCATTTTACAGGAAGTTGGTTCATTTGGTTTTTGATCCCCGTTTAGTTTCTTTTGGGGTTGCCTCTTTCTTAGTCCAGTCTTTATTTTCTTCTCCTCTGTTTTGCCCTTATTCGTCTGTTTATTAGCTATCTCCTCTCTACCTCTTTGGTCTTGTGTTGGTCTCATTTAGTGTTGTTAATGTTGTTTATTAGTGATTTCCTCTCTGCCTCTTTGGTGTTGTGCAAGACTGATCTAGTGTTGCCAATGTTGTTTATTAGCGACCTCCTCTCTACTTATTTGATCTTGTGCGTCTCATCTAGTGTTTTGTCTTCTTCTCTTGGGTTTCTACAATCTGCAAAGCCATATATAATTTCTCATTTTGATTAATAAAAAATGAGGTTCTTTTGTCTAATTCAATACCCTCACAAACCTTTGGACATTCCCTAAACAGTCAAATTGTATAAACAATTAAACTAAAACTTAGAATTCCAAAAATCCTTAATTTCCAAAAAGAAAAATTAAAATTCTTAATTTCCAAAAAAATCAATTAAAATTAATACATAAAATTACGTAAAGAAATTAATATATACAATTTTATTGATTTTAAATAAGTTTTTTATCGACTGAAAATAATTTTACCAGTAAAACAATAAAAAATTAAATTAAATGAAAAAAATTAACTCCAACATTTAACATTTTGATGTGACCATTAAACTTACGGAGAACAATAATGGATGACAAAGATTGAGCCACGAAGCCCGACCTGATCCACATGAGTATATCGGAATACGTGTCAAAATTATGAGCCGTGACAAATGGAGAAGCAACTCCCTCCGACGACGCGGCGGCTTATAGACACGATGGCCCCAGGCTCCTCCTAATCCAAATTTTGAGCGTCCATTCTGCGAACGGTGGCCCCAGGCTCCTCCTAATCCGAATTTTGAGTGTCCATTCTGTCTCTCTGTAAGAATCGATCCAGCTCATGATCTAATTCTCCCACCCCTGCGAACAAACCATTTATCCCAGCTTCCTCCGACTCCAAAGTTTGAGCAATTTATTCTGTCTCTTTAAGGATAGATCCCACTGAGGATCTAAGTCTTCCACTTCTGCGAACAAGCCGTTTATCAAAATCATTCGCAGAAGTATTTAATTCAATTTATCTTTGATTAGTATCATTTTATAGGCGTTTGGTTGTTCATTAATTCGCTACTCAACATGGAAACTCGAACAATTTCTGATCACCAAACTATAAATCATGAAGACAACCGTTTATCACCGAAGACAACATGTAGTCCTCAAGATCTCCTTTCGCCCTTTAAAATGGGTTCTGTATTCAATCTATCTCACAGGTACATTACTATATTTCCCATTTCACACTCTAGTTTCATTGTTAGTTGTTTATATAATTTTCAACTTACGAATATCTGCAGAGTTGTGTTGGCTCCGATGACCCGATGCCGCGCGCTGGACAGCATGCCGCAACCCTCCCATGTGGAGTTCTATTCTCAGAGAACGACGAGAGGCGGCCTCCTCATCACCGAAGCAAACGCAATCTCACCGCACGCCATCGGGTACGCTCTCCTCATCATACGTCCCTCGTTCCCATGAAATGAAATGAAAGATTTTAATGAAGCCATGAAGCCCACAGACCTCGCAGTGTAAGAGACCACCCACTGTCGACTTAAATTATATTTAGATTTTTTTCTATGCTGATTCTGTTGTTATGTTATGGATTTGGGGGTAAGAAATTTGATATTGGTAACCTTTTTTCTCTTCAAAAGGTTTATTGAGATTATTTATTTTGAGGGTTATAGTTCAAAAGGTTTATTGAGATTATTTATTTTGAGGGTTATAGTTTTTTTTGAGGTTTATAGCAAACTGACAGAAAAGCAGCACATTTTTTTGATGAAATGCCATTGTGTGTCTATCACCTCTCCCCTCTCCCCAGCCAAAAATGTAAGTTAGTTCTTCTCAATCTTATAATTAATTTTTCTAAATATTATTTAGAGATTGCTCATCTACCAGTTTCACATCATGTAGACTTAAATCTATCTACCAATTTCACATCTTACATCTCCCCGGCCAAAAATGCAAGTTAGTTATTCTCAATCTTATAATTAGTTTTTCTGGATTGCTCGTCTACCAGTTTCACATCACATCATGTAGAACTAAATCCATCTACCAATTTCACATCATACATGATAAACCTCGTCCTCAGCTATACAATTAAAATTTTAGCTTTTCCCTAATTGAAGATTAGATACTGCATGCTTCCCAACTAAGTTACATATTATGTTTTTTTGTCCACCTATTCATGTAGCAGTCGAAAACATCCCAAAAAAAATCCAGAACACCCATGTTTTTTTGGAGAGTGAAGTCGTATCGTATCGCAGTAACAAAGCCACTGTGCAGGTTCCCGCATTCTCCTGGCATTTACAACGATGAGCAAGTCAAGGCATGGAAAAAAGTTGTAGAGGCCGTTCATGAAAAAGGCGGTATTATTTTCTGCCAGATATGGCATGTCGGCAGGGCGTCGCACAAAGGTTTGTAATCTATAAATACTTCACGATCCTCACAGGTTTGAAAATAAATATGCTCAGCAATTTCAACGCCACGGAGTAGTTGCAGTTCTATGGATCTTTCTGGTTTTAATTTTTTATTTAAAATATCAAATTGTCGTTGGGATATCTCTCTCAATGCTGTAGCATTTAATTTGTCTCTAAGCATGATTGATTCGGGATCTAATGAATCTGTTGTCTACTATAAAATAATAATGTGGGTATATTATAAAGTTATAAACGAGTTCCTCGTTTGTTTATTTGATGACGCAGTTTATCAGTCCAACCAAGAAGCTCCACTGTCGTCCACCAACCAGCAAATTCCAGAACCATGGAAAATCTTGATGCCTGATGGTTCCTTGGCGAGTTTCTCCCAACCTCGTGCCCTCGCGACGGCAGAAATATCTGTAGTAGTCGAGCAGTTTCGTAGAGCGGCCAGAAACGCTATATCGGCCGGGTTCGATGGAGTGGAAATACACGGAGCCCACGGTTACCTGATCGACCAATTCCTCAAGAACGGCGTCAACGACAGAACCGACGAATACGGCGGAAGCATCGAGAACCGCTGCCGTTTCGCCCGCGAAATTGTGGAGGCCGTGGCTGAGGAGATTGGGGCGGAGCGCACAGCCATACGGCTGTCTCCTATTATAGACCACAATGGGGCAACGGACTCCGACTGTCTGGCTCTCACTCGCCATTTGATTCGTCTCCTCAATCGTTTCGCTCTGGCTTATTTGCATGTCACCGAGCCACGCTTCACCAGAGAAGGCATAAAACAATGCGGTACGACGGAAGCCGAATTCATGACCGCCAGAATGTGGAGTACAGTGAGAGGGGAATACAGAGGAGCACTGATGAGGAGCGGGGGATATGTCAGAGAAAGTGGCATGGAAGCAGTGTCAAAGGGCCATGCAGACATGATATCCTTCGGCCGCCTATTCATTTCCAATCCAGACCTGCCTCTCAGATTCGCCATTGATTCCCGGCTCAACGAGTACGATAGATCCACATTCTACACTCATCATCAGGTTGCCGGTTACACTGATTACCCATTTTACACGAATCCTCCTACTGCAAATATAATAGCTAATCAAATCTAGATTTTGATGTACAGAACTACAGACCCGTCGCATTCAAATGACGATTCATTTTCTAATATAATTGATTAATTCAATTTGGACGTTATTGTGAAGTACATGAAATGCATATTGTCCATGGATTTCAAAATATCCTCTGTTATTATTGCATATTTTTTTTCTGAGCGGCCCCACGCCCAGCCCGCTCAAACCACCGACATATCACACAATACTCACAGCAATTCAACTGTCGAAGTTCAGGAATGATATACAATATATTGCAGTTTACTGAAGGCATTTGTATGGCAACGATATGCGGACAGCGTGCTTGATATCAAACCCAAGCCCATGGTTTTGATCTTTTAGTGGCGATAATGGTGCACACAACCTTCTGTTTATTTTTGTTTAAACATTTAATACGGGATGGATACAAACGGGGGATGGGGTTCGACTGCCCCCAGATATGTACATCCACTCTCTCTAAGGCTCACAAAATAAAATAAATAACATGTTGAATAAGTGTGCCGGTTTCCTGACATCTTGCTTTAAGAATTTATTTGGTCATATTTATTTCTTAATAAACAATATCCCCTTAGTAGCGTGTTGTTTTTGTGTTTCTGGGAGGACTTTTGTGCATAGCTTGCGTCTGCTTTTTGGTTTTGTTTTTTTTTTTCTTATTTTATTTGGTATTGGTGGAAGGGTGTAATCTTGTTATTATATTTTGGGTAATGGATTTTTTTTTTAATTTTATGCAGTAGTTTTTGAATGTTATTTTTTGGAGTTTTGGTTTGATTATATATAGATTCACTTGTCAAACTTGTGAATTCAATAAATCTTTACGAGAATTATTCAATATTTAAAAATGAAAAAAATTTAACAACAATAAAAAAGATTAATTAAATTTATCAAATTATATATATCTAAATTAAATTTTTTTATTTTTAATAAACAGTCTCAAATAAAAATATTAATATTTTTATAAATTTTTATGTTAAAAAAATAAATAAAGTATTCAGTTCAACAATTTCAATCAATTCAATAAGCAAATTTTGTAAGTCAATCAATTCAACAAGCAAATTTTGTTTGAGAACAATGGTAGACTAGCAATTGCATTTTCATGTTCTTATAGATATTCTTATTTATTATCCAATTGTTTTGTCATATGCATTTAATGTGATCATTTTTGTATTGACTAGGAACAATATTTTTAATTTTGTTTTTGCACATTTTTGTTTAATTAGAAGAGGGAATATTTAGTGAGCATCTATAGTGATGTTTGTCAACATGATCCTTAACAGACCTAAGAGAGAGCTCTCGATAATGTTGAGAGGCTTGAAGGAAGTATGCACCTGTTTATTTTTATTATTAATTCTTAATTTTTATTTATTTAATATTTTTATTTTGTAATTTACATTTTATATTTATTTATTATTAATCTATTATTATTATTGGTTATTTATTTATTTATTTCTTCATTCATTTATTTTTAGGAAAAATGGTATAATTCTTTAATCTTTAATTATTTATGTTTTTTAATTTAATTTTATTGATTATTTATTGTTTATATATATATATTTTTAAATTTGTATAATTCTAAATTATTCATTTTTTATTTTTATGTTTATTTATTTATTGTTTTTTAATATTTTATGTTATTTTATTTTTATTTTTATTTATTATATTTTTCAACTTATGGGATGTTTTTTGAACATTTGTAATTACTATTTCATTTTCCATTTTACTTTGACATTATAACATTTCAATAAAATTTATTTTTTATTTTATTTTATTTTTGACTTTCTAACTGATCAATTTATATTTTTTTGTTTCTCTGAAACATCTCCACTTATATATAGTGTATTTTACTCTACCTTTACCTTGATGATGAACCACAGTGGAGAGTTCGAAACGTTGGCTCCAGGAAATTGACTCAAGTAAATTATTTGATGTGATTTCTCTAGAAAACCTTCCCTCTAAACATTATGAACCATAAAAATCTAAACTCGAAAAAATGTAATAATATCATTAAAATTAATTAATTTATTGCAAAATTTAAAATAATATTAAAAAAAACAAAATAATTATTATAAAAATAAATATAAATTTATTATATAATTAAATAATTAATATTATATAAATATTTTCATTTTTCAATTAATGAATTTTTCAATTATGAAAATAATAACATAATTGATTCCTATTTCAAAACCCAATGTCACCAAATACATATAAAAAATGGAATGTTTCCAATTTAATACCTCAAAGAAGTTATGTTCGTTACTGTTAAAACTCCGGGTTCATTTAATGGGTTTGTGAGATTGAATAACATAGTTTCTATATTTTATGGAAAAGAAAACATATAGAGATGATTTAAATTTAAAATTCTATGAGATAGACAAATATAGTTTTTTAAAATAAAATATATGAATATGGTTTAAATCTAATTTTGTGAATTTGTGAAATAAATAAATATAATTTTGTTCATTTTATGGAAAATAAAATATATAAACATGATTTAAATTTAAAATTCGATTAAATTTAAGTTAAATATTCCAATTCTAATATTTATAATTGTATCTGAAAAAATGTATTGATAATCATATATCATAATTAATAAAATAATTTAATGCGTTTAGCATAATTGTTTATTAGAATAATTCACAAATTTGTAAATTTAAAAAATAACCTATTTTTAAACTATATAATCAATTTTCTTAATTTTAAATTATTATTTTTTTATTATATATTTCTAATCAATTTATAAAAATTAAAAAAAATTATTAAAAATTACACATTATAAAAATACATTATAAATAACTCAGTGTTAGAAAATATTATTTTTAAATATTATAAATCAAATTTCAAGAAAACAAAACTATAAAAAAATTATTAATCATACCTTTTCAATTTAAAATCTATTTCAAATCATAATTAATTTTGAACCCAACAAATTATATCTATTGAAATATATAATATCATTCAAATATAATATATATATATAAACTTGTAATATTAATAATTTCAAATTAATATAATGAATATACTTGAATAATCATATAGATTAATAATAAATATTCCACAATAATAATGAGATATTATTTAAATAAATGTAAGTAGAACTAATATATAAATATTAAGTTAAGTAAAACTAAGTAAAAATATAATATTAATTAAAAATAAATGCATGCAATTTTATTTTATACTACAGGAAAAGGTTAACTACATACTCAAGCTATTCCAGGTGACACACAACCACTTCCCTCGTGAAAAAGCTCTACTTGGTCGAGGGTTAATTAGGTCGATTGTTTGTTTCCCTCCGCTTAGCTCGAAGTGTTCTATTGCATTTTGCGAGATTATTGTCTCTCGCCTATCCTCTTAGCAATAGGAAATACGGGATTTCTATAGATAGCTTGAGATAGAAAGTATGCATAGCATTGATAACTACAAGGAGATAGACAATATTGACATTACCATTTTCTAATTATTATTTGTTCTAATTATTTTTGGAAAAGAAAATGAATTTATTGTTCATCATGGATTTGAGAATCATTTAAAAGTTCAAAATTAAAAGAAAATGAATTTATTGTTAATAGATTTAAGAATAATCTAAAATTCAACCCATTTTTAATTATTTTCTAAAATCTTTGCTTCAAAAAATGGCTTCCAAATTCGAAAAATGGTTTCAAAATTCGATTCTTTCGATCACTCTTTAAAATGATTTCAACCCAAAAAAAAATGAAACTCCTAATCAAATTTTGTTAGAGAAGAGCCAAAAACACTACAACGAGCTTCGACATTTACATAATAAGGGATGTATACCATATACCAAAATAAATGGACGATAATTCAACTTTTTGTAGGTGTAAATTTTTAGTATTTTCAGTATAAATCTGTACATTTTCTAAAGGTCCAAAGGTATTGATTATCAGTTTATTGTGCAAGGGGTTATGTAATAGTTTATGAAATTTTTGTATAGAAGGGTGACATAAAGCTTAGAAATATTTCAAAAGAGTTTATTTAAGTTATATCTAAGTTTTCCCTAAGTTTTGCAATAAATCAGAGCCTATCGAATGCCTACAGCTAGCGCTATGAAAATATTTCGTAGCGCGCTACAATTTTTTTTAAATATGGGTTTCTAAACTGTGTTTCAAGTGCCCAAACTATTTTTCAAGAAGCTTTACCCTTATTAAACTTTTATGTGACATTTGGTTGGATTTCCAAGCCTTAGAGAAGGTTTTAAAACTAAACACTAAAACTGCAGTCTTTTGTAAAAAGGTCATTTCCACCAAACCCAGAAAATCCTGTTAGAGAGACACAAATTAGGGTTTATGAAAGCGAAAAAAAGGTAGCACAAACCAGTACAAGAAGAAGAAAAATCAAAGCATATATTATCAAGGTTTTTTGCAGATTGCAGGCACACATATCAGGTTCCTATGGTTTTGGTCAAATCATCAACAAGAAGGAGAAATAACAATACTCTATTTTTCCCTATTTTGGTCACCGTCTTCAAGCACAATTTCCAAACATTTGGAAATGAATTTTAAAAGTCTAAAAGAGGTTGTTGTTCGGAACAGGATTATTTAAAAAAAAAATCTTCCAGTTTTTACGCATCTATCACAATTTGGGAGATTTGAATTCTCTTTAAAGACTATTTTTTAGAAATTTGGCATATTTTTCGAAATTTTATTCCCTATAAAAAAGTCAACCGCTGAAGGCCACCTCATCAAATTCAACTTGGGGATTAAACTAAAGATAGGTGAAGAGGTTTTTCAAAATCCATTTATTTTGGATCTTGATGGTTATTGTAATTAATACTTTCCCAAACATTGTGGATCTCAGATTTATGTATTTTTCCTCTATAATGAATGAAAAATAAGGAAGAAGGGTTGGACTTTGAAACAAAGTATTCTTTTTCTCTGTGTGTAATCAAACTATTCATCTTTCAAGTGCCAAAATGAATAGGATATTCTGTTCATGATACATAGATTCTTGTGATGGTATGCTCAGTTAGTTTTCTTATGTGGTAGTTTCCTTTCTATGTGATACCATTTATCTGTTATCTTCTGGTATTTAAATGAGATTATATGACAAAATTCATTATTTTAATGCTCTGGTTCATATGATTTAGAAATCTGCACTATTTCTCCTAAAGCTTGCAAGATTCATGTTCCATGCCCTGTTGTAGTGGATTATTTTCTCCTTCTAGTACCATTCAGATGATGTTTGATATGTTTACAGTTTTCCATCTATCCCGCCTCTATCCCTCTTGATTCATAAATTCAATATCTTAGTAACTAGATCTGAAACTTGATTTATTGACCCCATTTCTCAATGGATTAATTGCTTCATACCAACCACCACACTCAAGATCCAAAACCATTCTGAAGATCTAACCATTATTTGAAGACACAACTAGTTGCTAAGCTCGATGATTAGGTTGTCAGAGAGATCCCTCTATGGATTGAAGGGGCTAGCCTTCAATCTACAAGCTTGGTTTAAAAAGGTTACCATAGCAAGTTTTTTGTTACAGCCAAGAAAATCTTCTGAGTGATAACATATTGGCGACCATACTTTCAAAGAGTGACTCATCTTCCCAGAACCTATATTACTATTGTTTTAGATTTGATTCCTGATGGTGGACAAAAACCAGACACATAAGAGAGGTTGTACATCATTCACCTGGTGACTCCATTGTCAACGAGATCCAAAATTTAAAGTGTCACTAGTGACTCCACAATATGAAGATGGCTTCCATGGAGGCTTATAGATCTACAAGGTATGCTCAGATGAACCGTGAACATATACCAGGTTTTTCCAAATCACATTTCGTGCATAGATTGGAAATCATATTCATCAAAATTTAGAGATCAAAATGGGGATGATGTTGTGCTTTATTTGATTAACTTTCATATCCATGTACATAATCTTGGGGTTAAGTTTCATGAGGATTGTTTGATGAAGATGTTTATGGTAACCTTAGAGGAAAATGCACGATCGTGGTATGAAGGGTTGCAAACTGCTAGTTTGTATTCCTTAAAAGATTTCCATACAGTATTCCATGAAAATTATAGAGTATGCTACAAATCATTATCATTGTTTGGAAATTGTTGTGAATATTTTGAGAATCTTACTTAATACATTGAAAATGAATTTGGAGATAAAGAGTTAATGGACAAAGAAATCAAAGAGATTATTTATGAAAACATTTTTCAACATCATGAACAAAAATTGAAAGTTATTTGTCATACACAAGATAATTTCCAACAAATAATAAATTTTCCTCTTGCTGAAAATAAAACTGATCAGCAACTTAAGGTAGAGACTCATGTTATTTCTCTTGAAATGGGTGAAGATTTGTAGCTGGTTAGCCAGTTTCTATGCAATCAAAACATTACTGAGGACAACCAATCCAAGGCTTCTTCATATCAATCATTTTTCGAAATTTTATCTTACAAAAAAGCATGTGAAAAGAAGTTTCTTGAAATTATGGAAACATTGAGTATTGAAACCAGTCATGATGATAATCACCTAGAAATAGAAGGAGAAGGTGAAGATACGCATGATGTTTTAAACACCTTGAATGACATTGAAGTTATCTCTGATTTTATGCCTTTGGAATTCAAAAAATCAGAAATTTTAAAGGGCCAAGACAACAGTCTCATTGAATCACAAGAAAGGTTAATCTAAATTTTTTTCAATGAACATGATGTGCTTGTCATATTTGAACCTGTTCAAGAATGTACAAAGGTTTTTTCTGATGTGAACAATGAACAACTTGTTGCCATGTTTCTTGAGAATGATGTTAACAATCAAGTATAAAACTATAACAAGAAGCAGTTATGAATGGAGCTTTGCATGCTTTTCAAGATTCTTTTGCCAACCTATTAGGAACATCAATGAGGACAAATTTTGTGATATTTATAGATTATGGATTCATGTATCAAAGTGAGTTTCCACTTTCTAATATTTTATGTCTACTCAAAGAAGGTGTGAGTAGAATTCTAGCAAGTTGCCATCTCCTTGTTTGGCTGCACTGGAAATTTTGTATCATCTAATTGAGGAGAGAATTTTAGTAGCTAAGAGTAGATAAAGGTGTGCAATAAGCTTGTTTGGGAAAACATTTATTTCAGAAAGTTTTGATTTCAGTTTCATAAGTTTTTCAATTTGTAGTAGTGTACAATGTCGATTTTAGTTTAGTTTCAGTTGCAAGTCAGGCTACAGGTTGTAGGGTAAAGATTTGGATAAACCCAATGGATCAGGAACATGGTATATGTGTTCTTTATTTATTCCTAGGGATACAATATCCCCATTGGAGCCAAATGTTAGCACCAAGTCTATACCTTTCCTAAAGGTCCAAAGGTTATGATTATCAATTCATTGTGCAAGGGGTTATGTAATGGCCTATGATTTTTTTTTTATGGAAGGGTGACATAAAGCTTAGAAATATTTCAAAATATTTTATTTAAGTTATATCTCAACTTTCCCTAAGTTTTGCAGCAAATTAGAGCCTCTCAAATGCCTATAGCTAGTTCTACGAAATTTTGAAAATATGGGTTTCAAAATTACTTTTCAAGTGCCAAAACCATTTTTCAAAAAGTTTTACCCTTATCAAACCTTGATGTAACATTTGGTGGGATTTCCAAGCCTTAGAGAAGGTTTTAAAACTAAACCCTAAAAATGTTTTTTTTTGTAAAAAGGTCATTTCAAGCAAACTCAGAAAATCATGTTAAAGAGACAAAAATTAGGGTTTATGAAAGAAAAAAGGGCACTGCAAACCAGTACAAGAAGATGAAAAATCAAAGAATATATCCTCAAGGTTTTTTGTGGATTGCAGGCACACATATCAGGTTCCTATGGTTTTTGTCAAATAATCAACAAGAAGGATAAATAACATCACTTTGTTTTTCCCTGTTTTAGCCACCGTCTGAATCAAGTACAATTTTCAAACAGTTAGAAAGGAATTTTAAAAATCCAAAAGTGGTTTTCTTTTATAGCGTGTTCATTTCAAGAAACCTCTTTCACATTTTACCTTGACATCATAGTTTGGAAATTACAAAGGAATATTTAAGGCTTATTGTTCTAGATTTTGTAATTTTGTTATTTTCCTATTTTAGTCATTATTTTCAAATGCAGTTTCCGAATATATGGAGATGAATTTGTAAAAAGAAAGGAGGTTTTTTTTTAGTAACGTACTAATTTAAATAAGTCTCTCTCATTTTTACCCAGCTAGCATGGTTTCAAGGATATGAAGGAATATTTGCAGAGTAATTTTTAGGATTTAAATATTTAATTATTTTCTAATTTAGTCATCCACTTTGGCTGTGGTTTTCAAGAATATGGAGATGAATTTATAAATATGAAGGATTTTTTTGTGGAGAATGAGCTAATTTAAAAAATCCTCTTTCAATTTTTACACAGTTATCATGGTTTGGGAGATTTGAATGCGTCTTTAAAGCCTATTTTTAAAAAAATTCCAAATTTTTCGAAATTTTATTTCCCATAAAAATGCCAAGTCAACAGTTGAAGGTCACCTCATCAAATTTGACTTGGGGATTAGACTAAAGATGAGTGAAGAGGTTTTTCAGATCCATTTGTTTTGGATCTTGATGGTTATTGTAATAAATACTTTCCCAAACATTGTGGATCTCAGATTTATGTATTCTCCCTAAATAATGAATGAAAAAGAAGGAAGAAGGGTTGGAATTTGAAACAAAGTATTCTTTTGTTGTATGTGCAATCAAATTATTCATGTTTAAATTGCAAAAAGGACTAGGATATTATGTTCATGATACAAAGATTCCTATTGGTGCAGCAGCTCTAACCATGGGTCTTCACAGAAAGAGTAAAACTAAACTCAAAATCACACCAAGTTATGCACACATAAAAATATGAGAATCATTAATTAAAGAAGAAAATATCTACATGAAAACTCATGGCCTATTCTCATTCACTCACACACTTCTACTTCATACATGCCTCTTAGGCTCTCCTCAATTTATACAAATGGATTAGAACCCAAGTAGGTTCTAGATCCCTCAACAAACTCCCAAAATATCTCTCTTGATCCCTAAAATCTCTCATCGAAATCCTTATCCCTACATAAGAGCTAACCAATACATAATCCTCTCAAACATTCCACAATACTCTCAAATCTTCTCCTATTTACAATAATAATCATTCTCTCCTAAAACTACTAAAAATATACATTAATTAATTAAATCCTACTTTACAAACTAAGTTACTCCTCTAGTAAAGGATTGATCGAGGTTAGATGCTCCTGCATTAGACTCCCCAGGTAGAATAAAAGCATGGTCTCCCGATCATTAATCTTCAATAGATGATAAAAATCCTCCTGGATCCAAAACCTTAATTTGTAATTGTCCAAATGCTCTGCACCTTTGTTGTTGTTGATGCCTTCTATCTTCTAGTTCATTTTTCTTTCTTCAATCAGTTTCAAATTCTGATTGATCATCCCTTTTTCTATCAGTTGTATCCATCTCAACTGTCTCATCATCAATTTCCATAGTTCTTCAATCACATAATCAATTTCCTTTCTCATGGAATCCTTTTGTCTCGGCAACTTGCCTGAGATCTTGCCTGAGATCCTTTCTCTACTGTAATTTTTCACATTCATTTTTAATCTGTTGGTTTCTCTTTTCAACTTTTTCTGCCATCCATACAGCCTTAATGTATTTGAAAACATCTTCCTCTGCAATTTCCATTTGCTGCTTCTTATCCTCAAATTTACTTTCAAAAAGTAAATTGTTTGTCATGTTTTTGACTGTATACTCATCCACCTCTTCTTCTATGTTAGCTTGTACATCAGAAACTTAGCAACTAACACATATCTCTATGCCAATCAAAACTTGAGACATTCCCTCATTTTTTACTGCAGTTACACTCTCATACTCCTGTTTTTTTAGCCAATACTCCAGCAACTCAATTTCTCTTTGACACCTCACAAGTACTTCATCATGATGTTGTTTATAGTCTTCAATAGGTTCTTCTTCTTTCTTAACATCTTTGAGTAGCTATCCTTCCTCATCCAAGAGGTTTTCTTCATCATATTTTACTTCATGATCTTCACCTGTCATGAAGACATCTTCAAAAGTTTGCCTATCTCCTGCAATCATACACAAATTGTCAGTTTTCAAAACATAAGACCTTGTGGTCTCAATTGTTGCTTCAGCCACCAGGTCTTCTTGCTGCTCTGAATCCTTCATATGATTCAGGAGATTCTTTGTATATTTCTCCTTTGTATATTCGTTACTTTCAAAGAGAAATGGGCCATGTTCTAGTTCACATACCAAAACTTCATTTACTCTGAGTAACTCTTCCTTCAGTTGAGCATTCAATTTACGCTCCCACTTCACTTGCAATCTATCCCATTTGACTTTTCTTTTCATAATCCATCCATGTCTCTATCTTTGTAATAGCTCTAGCAATATGTCAAGCCATACCTTTAATTCAACAATCTCTTTCTCATCATTATTAATGCCAATTTCTATGGCATCATCGTGGACATTTTCTGGAATTTGCATCTTATGTCGTGAACTTCACCTTGTTCACTGTAACCTACAATTTTACCAAGTTAACTCCTCTAAACTTGGTCAATGGTTCCTTTCACTTGAACCTTACTCGTGAGCACCCCTTTCTCCTCTTAAAACAACAACTAAAGTAACTCTTCAACACTTTGATGAGACTTTGGATCTTGGGCTCCGCCGATCATACACCCATTACATTCAAAGACTCAAATTTTTTGACTTGACTTGACTTTTTGACACAGACTCTTAATTTAACCTTAACTTTTACATCAATGGATCTTGACTTGATGGAAAGACTCTTTCATTTAAACTCAACTTGTGCAAGGACTTTTGTCTATTTGAGGAATTGTCATGACTTTCTTGAATTGACCCAATAACCTTTTAGCTTAAACAAATTTACTTTTTAAGTATTCAACTTAAACAACTTTACTGAATTCCCAATCTTACTTTCATGTCTTCCATAATTGTTTCACCCTTATCATCACTTATCATCACTTTGTAAGAAAACTTCATTACATTAATGTTCAAAGCCTTATGGTAAATAAGAGTGACACATATTTTAAATATCAAAAAGGTAAATATGGAAACCTTGAATCCACATCTTCCACATTTTCATTTTTTTTAAAATAATCTCATGAAATTGATTTTAAAAATAATGAGTGGAAGAATTTTATCCATGTGAACCTTATTTAAAAGTTATGAGTGGAGAAAGCATGTGATTAATGAAATATAGTTAGCACACAAAGGAAATCCATTTCAGTAATGACTCACTCAGACCTCCACGCAGATCTCCAAGAAAAATAGAGAAAAATTGTAAAATTGTATTTATCTCCTCACATCCTAAACATTTTCTTTAGTAGGACGCTATAGGCTTGCAGAAACTTGTACCTGCGTACATTGCTACCAACCTCAATTCCTCCTTAATTCATAAGAGTTGATTATATTTGAAAAGTTGCTCAAATCAACAAGGAGCATTAGTCTTGATTTGGACTGTGACCAAGCCCACTGCCAGATCTGCAAACATAAACCCAATCATTCTGACAACGACACAAAACTCCACATTGTGAACTTGGTCCGTCCAGATTTGGAATTATTTCCACCAAATTAACTGATTGTGATTTCGAATAAAAGTATTGTAATGCTAAGATGCAATAGGAGTTAGATTGTTGATGCTTCCGAAGCTCATTGCATAATATCCATAGGCAATTGTAGAAACAAGCACTTGCAAATCCTAAACCCTTGTATTGCTCTCCTCAACATGATTCGAATATTTCAAACCCAGACAACGCCATGATAACATAGACGCGTCTTTCATAAGAATTCATTCTATTTTGGCAACCTTCAGCATTGTACGTGCCATGGATTATGAGCACGAGAGAGGCTCTGGTCCATTGTCGTTCACTAGTTTACACATTAGTAGTGCCTTGCAACAACGACAACCAACAGAAAATTTCAGAAGCACCAATTCTCATCCTAGCAACCACTTCATTCAACAACAACTCCCGAGGCTTGCTCTCTCAATATGCTTATTCTTGTAGAGGGAGCAAATAACTTCTTTGTGACCTTCATCACTTCTCTAATACCAAAAATGGTGTAGCAGCTCTAACCATGGGTCTTCACAAAAAGAGTAAAACTAAACTCAAAATCATACTAAGTCATGTGCACATAAAAATACGAGAATCATTAATTAAAGAAGAAAATATCTACATGAAAACTCATGACAAGTTCTCATTCACTCACACACTTCTACTTCATACATGCCTCTGAGGCTCTCCTTAGTTCATACAAATGGATTAGAACCCAAGCAGGTTCTAGATCCCTCAACAAACTCCCAAAATATCTCTCTTGACCCCTAAAATCTCTCATCCAAATCCTTATCCCTACATAATAGCTAACCAATCCATAATCCTCTAAAACCTTCCACAATACTCTTGAATATTCTCCTATTTACAATAATAATCATTCTCTCCTAAAAATATTAAAAATATACATTAATTAATTAAATCCTACTTTACAATCTAACTCCTATAGTAAAGGATTGACCGAGGTTAGATGCTCCTACAGCACCTATGATGGTATGCTTAGTCAATTTTCTTATGTGATAGTTTCCTTTCTATGTGATATCATTTATATTTTATCTTCTAGTGTTTAAATGATATTATGTGACAAAATTCATTAGTTTAACTCTTTGGTTCATGTGTTTTAGACATTTGCATTATTTCTCCTCAAGCTTGTAGGATTCATGTTTCATGCCCTGGTATAGTGGATTGTTTTCTCCTTCTACTACCATTTAGATGATGTTTTATATGTCTACATTTTTTCATCTATCCTTCCTCTCTCCCTTTTGATTCATAAAGTTAAGATCTTGGTAACTGCATCTGAAACTTGATTTGTTGACCCCATTTCCCAATGGATTAATTGGTTCCTCCCAACCACCACATTAAAGATCCAAAAACCCTATTGAAGATCTAACCATTATTTGAAGACACAACCATTTTCTAAGCGTATTGATTAGGTTGTTAGAGAGAGCC
Source organism: Pinus taeda (assembly GCA_000404065.3). Taxonomy (NCBI): domain Eukaryota; kingdom Viridiplantae; phylum Streptophyta; class Pinopsida; order Pinales; family Pinaceae; genus Pinus; species Pinus taeda. The sequence goes on along the minus strand of APFE030195174.1, from coordinate 119,951 downwards.
CTCTCTGTATTGAAGGGGCTAGCCTTCAATCTACAATCTTGGTTTGAAAAGGTTACCTTAGGAATTTCTCTCTTACAACCCATAAAACCTTTTGAGTGATAACAAGTATATCGAATGGTTCTTTTCTTAAAATTTGCAAAGAGTATTTCATTTTTGATTAACTGAACTTATTAAACATGAAAAACATTGTTACTTCGTGTTGTAGCGGCTACAACCACCCTCCAAAATTTTTCCTTAGCCTCATTTTGGGGCCTCCCTTCCAACCTTCATATCAGCTTTCCTTGCTTCGTCAAGTTCACAAGCTTCAATGTCTTTCTTGCAAAAAGGCAGCTTGTCGATCACAATTTGATCCATTCCCCTCACAGGTTGTTCAATCGGACTTGGTCCAGGTGTAGGCTAAGTAGCTTCCCCTTGAAAATTCCTCTTTGGCAACCTGTTGGGCTTCAAGATTGCACAATCCTTCTTGCCAATACTTCTAACAGGATTTGCACAAATTTCCCTAGCAAGGCTGCTCAGCCCAAAATTTCCAAAAATTTGCGCAACAGTTAGTTTCTCTAGCCAGAAATTGTGCAAATATCCTGGGTAGCCAACCCAGTTCCCAGCCAGAAATGCGCATTTTTGTCTAGCAGTCGAGAAATCTCTTACATGTGCAGCTGAGTTGACCGGTTCCCTCTGGGATTGACCAAAACAAACTTTCATGCATGGGCTACTTCTCCCAAGTCAACATTCAAAGGCATCCCTTGTTTTAGGGATATATGTTTAGCAATTGGAGGTTACATGCAAGGAGCAATTTTGAAACCTCCCACCAAGTGTCACATCCCCTAGATTCGTGGCATGCGCGTCGTAACCTCGATGTTATCAAAATTCATCAACCAGATATTGCAGAGCTCATTCCTCACATCAACCTTGTCGCTCTAACATCCCACATCCCATCTAGGAGCGGTCAGCACATTTAGCTCAACTATTTTGGGGTAAGCCCGCTTCCCATGCCTTGTGCTGCATTTTTGTTGCTTTTTGTGTTTTCGCTTATGAGAGTACTATTTTCTTAATTTTTCTAAACACTTGCTATTGTTTACATGTATACTATCTTTTCCTAGCTCTGTTTTAGTTTTGCTTGTTATCTCACTGTTGTTGCATGCATGAAATTGTTTTGCATGAACGTTCGCCCAACCAGCGAACTGCCTCACCCACATGCATGTTGATTTGTTTGCTGAATCTTTCATTCATGTTTTTCATGCACTTTTAATCAGGTCTGCTATCACTTAGTGTCACCATGCATTCACTGACTTACTTGATTTTAGTTTCCCATCAAAGAGTCAGCTAACCTTGGCCTAGGTTTTACCTTCACCAAGGCTGCATTGCGCAATTTGAGCAAGGAATGCTCACCTTCCACTCCAGATTTGTACATTAATGCCCAACATTGGCCTCTAATATTGTTTTTCACATTTATGGAGGACAGTTGCTGCTTGGCACAAGAAATTGCGCAAATATGTCCCTAGGCTAGCAGTCCTTCCCAACTAGAATTGCACATTGCGCAATCCCAGCAGTTAGCTGCTAGACTGGACTATGCATTATGCATTTCCAATAGTCAGTCAATGTCCCAGCAACCCAGACTATGCCTTGTGAAGTCTTGGCAATCGATCTCCTGACCTCCCGGCCAAAACTGCGTAACCTTCATGATCATGCACCAAGGTATGTTGCAAGTCAATTCTCATGTTCATTTTGGTTTTCGACTAACAGATTGCTTGCCATGAGTGTTTCCATGTATTTAGGTATCCCAAGTGTTCATCTGACTTTCAGCAGTACAGGTACAATGGTTTCCATGAGAGCAGAGATGAAGACATCATTCAAAGCACACTTAGGGATGCAGTCGATCAAGTGTCCATGGACTTGCCTACCCACAAAGACATCAAGTCATTCGTAGACAAGGACATCAAGCAACAACATCATAGCGAGTAGGATCATGAACAACAACTGAGGGCAGCATACCAAATGCAGCGAATGCAAGAGGAAGGTTGTTGACAACACAGAGGCAGAACAAAGTTACAAGATCAAGCAGATCCACTCATAATGAAAGAAACTTTGGAGGTTCAGGTTATGAAGTGACGACGTGACATGAAGATCGTGCGAAGGTAGAAAATGGAACAAAGAAGGAGTTGCATGTGTTGAAGTAGCATCTCAGGAAGAACATGAAGCTGCACAGAGATACAAATGAGTTGCAACAGGAACAAGAATAGCAGTGGGCGCAACATGCACTCATGGAGGAAACTGCGCCCGAACAAGTTAAGGATCCATCCCAGAAGCTAACATAGAGCAGACATGATGAGAAGTGTTGTTGACCGCATGCAATGATTTAGCAGCATGCATATCATTGAGTGCACGCATGTAATCCAACCCATTCAACACACTACCAAGGTGAAGACATGAATCAAGTCCAACTGGGGCTGAACATGCACTTCGAAAAGTTGACACACATGACCACTAGCACACACTTGGATATTAGCACGGAAACTATGCATCAATGTCTTGACAGTTCAACCATACCCAAGAATACCATGTGCATGTTAGCAAACGAGTTGGATGAAGGGGTCGAACCAATGCACCAGTTACAATGGAGGCAAGAGTTCGCTTCAGTAAGATGTCAACATGAGGTACATGCACACCATCATGGACGACCAAGCTTGGCATCAGCTCACTAACTTCACCATCAAAAGCATGTCAAATAGTTGGTCTCACCATAGCAGACCAAGTTTCGGTGATGTCTTGCAAGGCTTTCTCAAGCCATGTTGTCTCACATGAGTACATGTGCATTGTAATGTCTAGTCATGTCAAGTGTAAGTCAAGTGTCAACAGTTGGATGTAACAGTGATAGAGTAGGTGAAGAGTCATGAGGGTAGTTGAACTGTCACAAAAGTTAATGTCAAGGGTCACCCCACCCTTTGCTATAAATGGTCCCTCATAACTCATTGTATAGGCTTTTGGTTAGCCAAGCTTATGATAAGACTATCTTGGGTAAAAGCATGGACAGTATTGTAATGCGCCTTGGGTTCTCCACTGCACGGAGTTAGTTCATCTCTTTGGAGGAGCAGGCAGATGTGGCTATAAAATTCCACTATTGGGGCTAGCAGGTTTATATGGTGTATTGTATGATTGTGACTTAAACTTCTTTATATAATAAGAGCCAACACATTTTCATATGTATGTTGTTATTGTAGTTGGACTGCTCCAGTTGCCTTAATGATATATGTTGTTTAACTTACGTACTTGCGTATGAATTGATTCACATGGAATTATATGAATCTTATTGTTAATGTGTTGTATATGTTGTTAATGTTGTCACCGTCCGTGTCGACTGCTCTACTGGATACTAAACAGACCTTTCACATGAATCTTGTTGTAACAGTCGTAGCACTCATCTCAGACTAATCTGTGAGTGTTGTACATGTTATCTTACCTTGTATGATGTGACTTCCGCATCTCAGTGGACTGGTCTGCTAGAATTTGTACATGTCCTTTTGTATTGTGTGTTCCTAGACGAGTTGGGATTGATCCCTTTCAACCTGGAACTCACCTTCACCTCCTTCTCCGTTTGAAGTGTTAGAACCTCTCATACAACTTCCTTGACTCATTGCATCAGTCACACCCTTTCTACTGATAGAGTTATCTTACTTGCCTCTGTGCGACATCATGGTCAAGGCATTAGCTTACGACCCACTACTAGGACTCCTACACCAAATGTCTGATGTCTAATTAGGACTTCTTATCGCGGAGATCCCCTTGACATCTTGGTGGGTCCAGCACCATTAACATTTCTAGTGGTAGAGGGCCTAATGATAAGTTGTGTCCTCTTATCCAGTTTTGAACCTTTGCATATCTTTCATGGAGTCTTGCACTCTTCTTCCCCCAAGGTGTTTTTCGAATCGTGAAGATGTCTCCATCTCGGGGAATCTTTTTGATCTCTTGTCCACTCACACGTATGATGGTGAAGGCAAAGTGGCCTGGCTTGATCACTTACATAACTTTATTTCCATGCTTCATGGGGAAGATGAGTTTTCTGACGAATTGGCCAGTTTGATGCTTGCATACACACTTCGTGAATCTCCATTTTGTTGGGTGCTCAGCTACCGGATGACACCATGCACTCATTTCAACACTTCTGTGATCTTATTGATGACATGTTCTATCATTTTGATCTAGACCATCTTGACCGGAAACTGTTACAGCAACAAAGGGTTCCGCATGAATTCGTTATTTACTTTTGGTAGCGCTTCCGTGACTTGTAGTTTCAAGCTCTGAGGAGCCAGATGAAATTTTCTTATCTTTTGGACTGGTTCGAGTACTGCCTTAAGAAACCTGCCTATCCCAAGAGAAAGTTTGAGATCAAGCCTTGCTCAACATTCTTCGTTGATGGCGCTGCGCAATCTCATGTGGAAGCGAGCAATGTCTGAATTGATTATCTGCCTTCCTCTTATTCAACAGCTCCACCACTCCCCAGTGATGTTGCGGATCATTCTCACACACTTGTTCATCCTTCACACCCTCCCAACATCACTTCACTCAATTTTCACGTAGATTTGGTTGTTATCCCTTCGATTCCTCATATGAATCCTTTTCTATGACCTCCGTCTTCGCACCTGGGTGTTCCTCTAGATGATGTTGTCTTGTGTTCGTCCATTCCGAACTCTTCACTTGTTGTGAATAAGGAACAACCCTCTAACAGAGTTGGTGTTGCACAACCAACATGCATTATCATTCATGAAGAGTATGAGTGGGAGCTTGAGCATCAACACTCATCGAAGGATAACTCCCTTCCATCCAAGCCCCCTCTATTCTTTCCTAGCATTGTTGGTGAACCTGCCATCCATTATTTCGCATGTGTGTCTTCATCCACAGATGCACCCATTATTGATCTTTCGTAGGACACATCGTATGTTAACCCATCATACAACAACAGAGAGGACCAATCATTCATTGGAAATCCACTTGATCTTTCATCTGATTTTTTTCATAAACAGAGAGGGCAAACATCCTTCCTCCTCATCTACCCCTCTGTGTGATTCATCAAACCATGAGGATGCTGACCAACATCCTGAATTTCTGATCTTGGTTGTTGTGATCTCTTCACCTCCTCATCTAATCACAATGTTGATTCACTCGTTGTTAATCTGTCTAAGCCACTGGTCTACGAAGATCCATCTATCAACGAAGTCGAAACCCCACAGACTATTGAGGCACTTCAGACCTCGCTGATGGTTATGTCAAGCCCTCGTTGTCCTGAGGTTGGTTTCACTTCTGATTAGGAAATTGTTCAAACACTCAAGGCTCCTCATCACTCATTTGTATGCACTCAAGATCAATATAACACTCAGATTTTACTTCCTCCACTCGAACTACACGATCCCATTTCTCATTTACTGGAGGAGTCTTACATTGCAAGCACTTGTACACGATGCAAGTTATCTTTGTTTCTTTCATTTTCTTGCATGTCACAGTCAAGAGTGTGCTTATGTCACATTGGAACTTTGAATCATGAAGTGTGGTTGTCTTCATTGTTATATCTTTCTTGATTGCTGGTGCTCATGGACCAAGCTTTCACCAACATGGGTCTACCAATGCACTGGTGGTTGCATTGGAAGTATCACTTCATGTGATCAAGCCCATGTACCATTAGTGTAGGATTAGTGTTTTCTTTCAGTTGTTTTATTGCATGCTTGTCTTTTTACGTGCTTTGTTTGCTTGTTTGTTTACTTGCTTCGCTTTCATTTTTGCGTCTACTCTTGCTTTTCTTTGTTGATTATTAGTTCATTCGCTTGTTTCGTTCATAGCTTAGTTTTGCATGAAACCATGTATGACTCTTGAAGCGAGATGTGTAAAGTACAAGAAGGCTTGTGCAATTATCACTACTTAGTTATTTGTCATCTTTCCTCTATATGATGAGCTTGTTACTTTTAGTCCATGATATGTCGAAAGAAAATACGTACTATTCGAAGTGAACCTTGGTGTAAATACAACATTTGCATGCTAACTAGTGTCACCTTCTCTCGTCGATTTTTTTTGGGTTAACCCTTGTCAGCTTAGTTAAGTAGAGTAAGGTAAGGGGGAAAACCTTAACAGGCATGTCAGAGACACAATAAATTACTTCTCTGTTGGAACAACCTCTTCTGCTCTCAATAAGTCGGGATCCCTCTTCCACCTCTGAAATGAATGTGTTATGCACAATGAAAAATAAAAAAATGAAAAGTCAAAAATGAAAAATGCAAAATGAATAAGGTGAAAGAAGAGAAAGGTTTCCTGTGTAGGGAGGTGATGCAAGTAACTCCGCCAGGGTACTGACCAGGCTTGCTGGCAGCAGAGCCATGCTTGTGTTCCTATGTGACTTCATCGGGGTACTGTCCAGGCCTACTGGTAGTGGAACAACACTAGAGATGAAACTAAGACTCTGAGGACTATACTTCTTGTGCACTTATATACCCCTCAACCACAATCGAAAAAACTATGTTGCCTTGGCTTGGAATGTGTGTCAATCGACCAAGGGTTTGGTAGATGCTACATCTTACAATCAAGTTAGTGTGAAACCAAGATGAGATGAAAACTGAAAAATACTTCCAAAGGTGTTAGACTTGCTTTCCACGAATAAGGTCTATTCAAAGAGCTGGAGTTCTACCAGTGTGTCACCAAGTGTTGTAGCATTTACAACCACCCTTTAAATTTTTTCCTTAGCCTTGTTTTGGAGCCTCCCTTTTAACCTTCACAACATCTTGCCTTGCTTCATCAAATTCACACTATTTCTTGCACAAAGGCAGCCTGTCGGTCACAGCTTCATCCATTCCCCTCACAAGTTGTTCACCCGGACTTGGTCCAGTTGCAAGTTGAGCAACTTCCCCTTGAAAATTGCGCATTTCTGGAGGGAAATTAGCCTTCCCTCTAAAAAGTGCACAATCCTCACTGGCAGCCTGCTGGGCTTCAAGATTGTGCAATCTTGCCTGCCAACACTCCCAGCAAGATTTGCGCAAATTTCCCCAACAAGGCTGCTCAGCCTAGAATTTGCATGAATCTAGGTAACAATCAACTACTCTAGCTAGAAATTGCACAAATCTCCTGAGCATCTAGCCCAGCTTCCAACCAGTAATGCACACTTTTCTCCAACAGTCGAGCAATCTCTTACATGTGCAGTTGAGTTGACCGGTTCCCTCTAGGACTGAGCAAAACAGACTTGCATGCATGGGCTCCTTCTCCCAAGGTAGCATGCAAAGGAATCCCTTGTTTCAGGGATCTATGTTTAGTAATTGGAGGTTACATGCAAGGAGCAATTCTGAAACCTCCCACTGAGTGTCACTTCCCCTAGATTCGTGGCATGCACGTCACAACCTCGATGTTATCAAAACTCATCAACCGGACATTGCATAGCTCATTCCTCACATCACCCTTCTAGCTCTGAGATCTCACATCACATCTAGGAGCGGTCGGCACATTCAGTTCAACTATTTTGGGGTAAGCCCACTTCCCATGCCTTGTGCTGCATTTCTGTCGCTTTTTGTGTTTTCTCTTGTGGGAGTATTGTTTTCTTGATTTCTCTGAACTCTTGTTGTCATTTACATGTATACTAGCTTTTTCTAGCTTTGAGTTTTCGTTGCTATCTCACTGTTGTCGCATGCATGAAATTTTTTTGCACAAACATTCGCCCAACTGGTGAACTGCCTCACCCAAATGCTTGTTGATCTGTTTGCTGAATATTTCATTCATGTTTTGCATGCACTGTTAATCACTTTTTCCATCACTTAGTGTCACCATGCATTCATTGACTTATTTGTTTTTAGTTTCCAGTCGGCGAGTCGGGCCAACCTTGGCTCGGGCTCTTCCTTCACCAAGGTTGTATTGCACAATATGGGAAAGAAAGGCTCACCTTCCTCTCCATATTTACACATTCCTACCCAACACTTGCCTCTAGGACTGTTTTATGCATTTCTGGAGGACACTAGTTGTTTGGCCCAAGAAATTGTGCAAATTTGTCCCTAGGCTAGCAGTCCTTCCTAACTAGAATTGTGCATTGCGCAATCCCAGGAGTCAGTAGCCAGACTAGACTGTGCATTGTGCGGTTCCAACAGTCAGTTAGTCTCCCAGTAACCTAGATAATGTCTTTTGTAGTCTTGGCAGTCGGTCTCCCAACCTCCTGGCTAAAATTACACAACCTTCATGGTCATGCACCTAGGTATGTTGCAAGTCAATTCTCATGTTCATTTTGGTTTTTGACTGACAAATTGCTTGCCATGAGTGTTGGCATGTCTTCAGGTATCCCAGGTGTTCATCTACCTCTCAACAGTACAGGTACAATGGTTTCCAGGAGAGCAGAGACGAAGACACCATTCAGAGCACACTTGGGGATGCAGTCGATCAAGTGTTCATGGAATTGCCTACCCACAAAGACATCAAGTTGTTTGTAGACAAGGACATCAAGCAGCAACATCATAGTGAGGAGCACCATGAACAACCACTGAAGGCAGCATAATGAATGCAGGGAACATAGCGAATGGAGCGAATGCAAGAGGAAGGTTGTTGACAACACAAAGGCGGAACAAAGTTACAAGATCAAGTAGATCCACTGATAATGAAAGAAACTTTGGATATTCAGGCTATGAAGTGACGACGTGACATGAAGATCACACAAAGGCAGAAGATGGAACAAAGAAGGAGTTGCATGTGCTGAAGTAGCAACTCAGGAAGAGCATGAAGTTGCATAAAAAGACGAATGAGTTGCAACATGAACTGGAATAGCGGTGGGTGCAACATGCACTCACAGAGGAAACTGTGCCCGTAAAAGTTAAGAATCCATCCAAGCAGCTAACATAGAGCATACGTGGTGAGCAGTGTTGTTGATTGCATGCAATGGATTCAACAACATGCATACCGTTCAACGCACGCATGTAATCCAATTCATTCAACACACTCACTGAGGCGAAGAAAAGAAGCAAGTCCAACTGGGGCTGAACATGCACTTCGACAAGTTGATGTGCATGACCATCAACACACACTTAAAGATCAGCACAAACACTATGCATCAGTGTCTTGCTAGTTCAACCATACCCAAGAAGACCATGCGCATGTTAGCAGACGAGTTGGATGAAGGGGCCGAAACAATGCACCGAATGCAACGGAGGAAAGATTTCGCTTCAACAAGATGTCACCATGAGGTACATGCACACCATCACAAACGACCAAGCTTAGCATCAACTCACTAGCTTCACCATCACAAGCATGTCAAAGAGTTGGTCTCACCATAATGGACCGAGTGTCAATGATGTATTGCAAGGCTTGCTCAAGCTATGTTGTCTCACATGAGTACATGTGCATTGTAATGTTGATTCATGTCAAGTTTAAGTCTAGTGTCAGGAATTGGATGTAACAGTAATAGAGTAAGTGAAGATTCATGAGGGTAGTTGAATTGTCACAAAGGGGAATGTCAAGGGTCACCCCACCCTTTGCTATAAATAATCTCTCATAACTCATTGTATAGGCTTTTGGTCAGCCAAGCTTCTGAAAAGACTATCTTGGATAAAAGCTTGGACAATATTGTAATGTGCCTTAGCTTCTCCATTGCACAGAGCTAGTTCATCTCTTTGGAGGAGCATGCAAATGTGGCTTATTGTAGTTGTGGCTTATCGGAGACGAGTGCTATGGTTGTTACAAAAAGGTTCATGTGAAAGGTCTGTCTGGTGTCCGTTAGAGCAGTCGACATGGACGATGACAACATTAACAACATATACGACACACTAACAACAAGATTCATATAATTGCATGTCAATCACTTCATACACAAGTATGTAAGTTAAACAACATATATCATTAAGGCAACTGGAGCAGTCCAACTACAATAACAACATATGCATGAAAAAGTGTTGGCTCTTATTATATAAAGAAGTGCAAGCCACAATCATACAATACACCATATAATACACCATCTAATAAGAGCCAACACATTTTCATGCATATGTTGTTATTGTAGTTGGACTGCTCTGGTTGCCTTAATGATATATGTTGTTTAACTTACGTACTTGTGTATGAATTGATTGACATGCAATTATATGAATCTTGTTATTAATGTGTTGTATACGTTGTTAATGATGTCACCGTCCGTATCGACTACTCTAACGAACACCAGACAGACCCTTCACATGAACCTTGCTGTAACAACCATAGCACTCGTCTCCGATTACTCAATGAGTGTTGTACGTGTTATCTTACCTTATATGATGTGACTGCTGCATCCGAGTGGACTTCTCCATTAGAAGATGTGCATGTCCATTTGTGTTGTGTGTTCCTAGCCGAGTTGGGACTGATCCCTTTCAACTTGGGACTCACCTTCACCTCCTTCTCCCTTCGAAGTTTTAGAACCTCTCATACACTTTCCTTGACTCACTGCATCAGTCACATCCTTGCTACTGACAGAGTTATCTTACTTGCCTCTATGCAACATTGCGGTAAAGGCATTACCTTACAACCCACTATTGGGAATCCTACACTAAACAGTCTGAGGTCTAATTGGGACTCCTTACCGGGGATATCCCCTTGACATGTTGGTAGGTCTAGCACCATCCACACTTCGGTAAGAAGGGAAAAATATTTGATTTACCTTTTGGTTGGAGAGAATGTCTTTGAGATTAGGTGAGATTAATACCTGTAAAACACAACACAAGTTCAAAAGGATTACAGTAAAGCTTTGTAAAATTTTATGTTCAGAAAAGAAAACCACAACTCATCGAATCCCTAGAGAAATTTGAACCAAAGAATCTATATTTTGTTTTAATTGTCCTCTTTAAAGAAGAAATGAAAAAATGCCAGGAAAGAAATGAAGCTTGAGCCTAATGACTAAACTATTTAGGCTTCCTTTGTTGCATAAGTTTAAATAGATATCATTTTTGTCATAAATAATTTCTCGAAACATAGTATTTTATGATAATCCATGCTTGGTGGTAAATAAACAATGCAAAGACTTTGTACCTGAACCTGATCTTGTAGAAATTTAATGTATTCAAAACATAATATGTTATGATAATCCATGCTTGGTGCTAAATAAACTATGTAAGGACTTTCTAGTTGAACTTGATCTTGTAGAAATTTAATGTATCCCATGGTTTCAAGAAGAACAGATGCTATATCAGTCTACAAAATAAAGATTAGGACATAAAACACAACCTTTTGTGAGACAAATAGATTCATACATGGATACTAGCTAGGTTTCTCTTTTTTCCCAAAAATGAATTGTTCAAAGCTAAAGATTGGAATGCTAAAAAGTCAAGATTTTACCTTTCTAAATGATGACATGAGTTGTTGCAATACCATAATGTGTTCGCATAGCTTCTCTTTGCACGTTTAAAGAAAACCATGAGAAGAAGCCTCTTTAACTAGTAAAATTTACATTTCATTAATACATCAGGTGGAAATCGAGCTTGTGACCTTCATCGAAGCGCCCATGGAATCTTTTGTTCTAGGTTTCTTGAAATTCTTTTTGGAAAGACTGATTTAATCGTCACTTCTCCTTTGTTCAATGGTGCACTTTTCACCTTCATCAACCATGGTCTAGTGTCTAAGAGCTTTGTCCACGAATCCGATAGTGGCCTTGATTTTCATTCCTCCATCTGTACTGCCAGAGTCATCCCACCCTTCCACATATTTTCGCCCCTTGGAAAACGAAAACCGCTACTCCCCCGCAAGAAAATCTTTGACGTACGAATTAAATGTCAAACCAAACAAAAACTAAACTGAAATGACTTCCAAGAGGCAGAAAATTCCAGGGCTTGCGGGACATAAACATAAGTTAGGAAAGTTGCTCAAGTTTCAACTTTGACGTCTTCGAGGTCACCTTTCATGTCCAGTGCATAGCTCAAATCCAACTACACCCAAAGGCCCTGAACCGTCGTACTTTTGAAGAAGAGGTGCAGGACACCTCCTGAAATTAAAGCAGGAAAAAATAAGGGAAAACATGGTGACGAGGTTCATGTGAACAGAACTGACAGTGGACATCATCCCTCGACAAATGGAGTGGGAATGCGGCGGTGGAATTACGTCCTCTAATAATCAAAATACAAACCATACTATGAACTACAAAAATCCCCATTTCTTTTTAGTATATGCGATTTAATGTCTTTTGGGTGATCCTATATGTCACTGTAAACAATGTCATAATAAACACATTTTTACACTTTCAATTTAAAAATATTAATAAAAATAAAAACAAAAATATAATATATATATATATATATATATAAGTATGAGGAAAAATAATAATTTTACCATCAATTGAAATAAAATTACATTTTGCAGGATTTTAACAAGAAGGATGGCGAGAGCATTGGAAGTTATTTTGCGCACATGTGTAGCTCCTCTATCTAGTGACTTAGGCATCATAGAAGATCTCAAGATAGGGACTAGATGCCCACATAGTAGATCTGAAGAAGGATACACAAACCATGCCAAACAGAGGTATTTATGAAATGTCCAAGAACACAAGCATGAACACCTAGTGGCTGATGGCCCCCTTCATTGGCAAGGGATGAACACACCCTTACGAAATCGACGAATGGGAGCTCAAATATAATAGGAAATGGACCTAAGATCGGGCCATTTCCTATCATATATGAGCTCCCATAAGTTAGATCTACCCACACATTGGCCCGATTTGGACGTATATACTCGATATGGCTTTACCCTTTGCAGATCTATCGCATTTGAGTTAAAATGCAAAGGAGGGTCATCTGAGAAGACTAATAGTCTTATTCATAGACATTTTCTTCGAAGTTGGGGAAGCATAGACACAAATCTCGATTCCACTGTGGTCAATCAACTCTCAATATGGATGAATATGACTTATTTCATGAGGATAAGCATCAATATCCCAAATCTGGTGCATATTGTTATAGATTGGGTATTGGTTTGGTATGATCTAACAATATCAGAGACCTTCTTAGCGGATCAGCTCCTAGGGTGGGAAGATCTGTATAAATCTCTTTGTTTCGAGTTTTACCACAACATGCAGATTGGGAGGAAATGGTGGAGAAATGTGGCAAAGAATGGGAGGAGGCAATCTTGATCTCTGGCATCGACACGACGAATATAATGAAGCCAACCAACATTTCCCTTATTCAGATCGGTACTATACAAATCACTGCAAGGACACAAAAACAACGCAGGGGATTTGGAAAACGAATCAATCATCTCTCTCTGCATCAAATCTGGGATTTGAAAATTGGGGCAACAATAGGCATTCATTCTCTTAGGGCGAAGAAATGTTTGTGGCCACAGGTGATGTATTTCCTTGGGACTACACATTGCTTTTTCTAGTGGGTGCTATGAGACAGGGTACTTAGTGTACCAGATCTACAACAAGCAATAAAGGATGAGAAATATCTCTATGCAGCAGTGAACAATCCACAACTGGATCTCAAAGAACCCACATCAGAACCATTTGAAGGGATACAAATCACTCTCTTTATTAGATCTATTGAAGGGAAATATGTCTACATTAAGATTGTACGCTGGGAGGAGATAAAAACTCTCAAACAAAGGATTCAAGAAAATATTGGGCATACCAACTAGTATACAACTCTTGATCCATGTAGGAAAAGCATTGCAGGAGGATCTCAAGCTAAAGGATTATAACATCAATTGTAACTCAACAATATTCCTTACTTCAAGCCTACTAGGAGGCTTCCCTGGGACAAGCTCCAAAGGACCTACCTCCTTCAAAGATGCAGTCAAAGGGAAGATGGAGCCCCAATTACAAATAGAACATAGAGCCACTATTCCTGGTTCTTACATCGTGGAGAAGATAACTCAGATCTCTGCTTTAAAATTTACTATACATGAGGTAAATGAGATACATGATGATTTTATATCTAAAGCGGTGATTTGCAGATTTAATGGGTTTTGGCCCAAACTAGAAGCCCTTCACAAATGGATTTTCTTCACATGGACAGAAAAATGTGACATTCACTTATGATCAAAAGGTTTTTCATTGTCATGTTTGACACAGCTAAAGACAAGGAATATGCATTGCATAAAGGACCATGGTTTTTGGGTAATGTTGGTCTCTTCATGACATCATGGTTTCCGTATTTTGATGCAAATACCATGGTGGTTTCCAGAATGCCAGTGTAGGTAAGTTTATATAACCTAACTTTTCATTTTTGGCACAACAAAGTACTAGAAGGTATTGGAAATTCCCTTGGGAAATTCTTAAAAGTAGACGACAATCGACTTACTAAGGATATCTTCACATTCGCCAGAATTTGTGTGGAGGTTGAACTAAGTCAAGGCTTACCAGATCGCATACTATTATACCACAATAATCAGAAATGGTCCCAACCCCTTGACTATGAGAATACAACCTTCAAACATCATATTTCTCAACAAACTGACCATCTACAAAGCACTTGCCCACGAAACAAAAAAGAAAGGAAAAAATGAAAAACACCAAGGCCAAAAGGATGGAAGTTTTCTACCACTGAGGCAATTGATATAGAAGAGGAAGAACCCACAAAAAATATCACCAACTACATAGCACAAGAAGCAAAGCTCCCTGGAAACACCTCAGTCATTATTGCACATACCACACAGAACAACTCACAAGAGGACGAGAACCAGAACTGCTTCGCTTTAATTCCAAGGCCATCCATTCCACAATAGCAAAATGAACAACCCACTCCAGGGAAATAGGTTAGTGGTAGAAAACGAACACATGGATCAAAAAGCTCAGAATCTGACAAAGAAATTCCATCTAATACCAAAGAGACTCAAATGTCTATTGTAACATCCACACCAACACTGGTGGTTGGCGAAAAGTGGAAAAGAAGAAAGGTAGGAAATAATATATTAGTTTTATTGGATATTTTCTATTGATTCTGAGAAATCAGGACATGATTATTATGCATATGCATTGTTAGCATCTACACCATGTAATTTTTATCATTATGGATAAAATTAAGATTTTTCCTTGGGGGGGAAATTACATTTTGTAGATATGTGATTAGCATGTATTCAGAGATAAGGGATCACTTAGATCCATCACAATAATGGCTTGGACCCTCATAACTAAGTAAGAAAGAAAAAACTAGTTTTGTAGAAATCATCCACTTTTCCTTTCTTCTCTTTCTTCCTTTTTACTTCCTTCCATACCCCTAAGCCATGTTGGATAACAACCAATGCCATATTTGTCGAGTTTGTTATAGGGGGGAGATCCTCTTCAAATTCAAAGCTCTCAGTTACATGAGATATTTTAGTTCCTAGCATCATTTCATTATTTGTTGTTGCTACTTCAGTGACTGAAAGATTTGGTGTGACTTCTATCTCTATGTTCTAATTAGGATCTATGGTTTGTGGAGGGATATTTCCTTGAGCAACAATTTTAGTCATTTTCTCATTTTCTTTGATGGGGAGGTCCCTTTAATCCTCCACTTCTCATTATATGAAAAAGAGGACTCATAGGGCTGCCACATTTTTGTTTTAGTTCACAGGCCTTTCCTCTTATTTGCTATTTTTTTGGCTGGAGAGAAGCTATCTTGTAAATTTCCTATTTGGTTATATACATGGCATCTAAAGGCCATGTTTTTGTAATCAAGACTCTGTGTCCACTGGAAATGTCCATTTTTCAACTAGATGTAATCTCGTAACCCCTTGTTGAGGTTGATCTCCAAACAAATGCGGACATAAGTGAAAAGCCCCTTTGTTATTCTCTTGTTGTCTATTTTTATAAATACCCCCAATGCATTTATGATGTGTTCAATTACTTGGTGATGCTAAAAGGAAGTGGGATATTTCACAAATGAACCCAGACAAGCAATTTTGTGACTTCCATGGTGGATGAGTCAAAATATGTGAATAAAGGAGTAGTGAATAGCCCAACTTTTCCCCAAAACCATGGTCCTTCCTCTAGGATTTTCTGGTAACATCCTTATAAGAAAGGGTGTACTATGAAGAAACCCTTTGAGCATAAGTAGATGTCACATTATTTGGTCTAGTTGGTGTAGGTCCACTGGTAAAGCTCTTTAGTTTTACGTTAGAAGATATTAAATCTACATATTACATCCTCTTTCTAAAAATATTTTTCAAATGAAGTGGGATATTTGGCAAATGAACCCAGACAAGAATTTTTGTGACTTCCATGGTGGATGAGTAGAAATCTGGGAATCAAGGAATAGTGAATAGCCCAACTCTTCCCTAGAACCATGGCCCTTTCTCTAGGATTTTCTAGTAACATGCTTTTAAGAAAGGGTGTACTATGAAGAAACCCTTGAGCATAAGTAGATGTCACATTCTTTCCATTGGTAAAGATTTTTGGTTTTAGGCTAGAAAATGTTAAATCTATATATTACATCATCTTTCTAAGAACATGAGAACATATTGTTTACCTATGAGTTGTTGATCTCTAAATTCAAGTATTCATCCTTCTTTTCCTATTGGGATGAGGTCCCTGGGGTTAAGTTTTGGTCAAATTTTGGGTAGATTTTGTTATATCTCTTTGTAAGCATGTAAAGTCTCCATGAAATTGGAAGCGGAGTGCAAAGATAGTATGAGTCAAAGGGTCTTTAGTCCCTTAGGTTGGTAAGTAATAGGGAGGTTTTGAGAACCACCCATGGTCTGCAAACCATGGTATTGTAAGCAAAATGCTATATATAGGTGAGTTATAGTGAGTATAAGAAGTAGCTAAAAAAAGAAGTATTTTTGTAAGCGAAAATAAGCTAAGGTATGAAAGGTATGTTTTTTGTACTTAGGCAAAAGGGGAAGGCTCCTGCAACTAAGTGCGCAGAGACCTTGGCAAGTTCGTAGGTTGAGTGCGTGGACCCCTATAGTTGAGTGTGTAGGGAAAGGAAGTCTATACTAAATTGATTATACTTAATAAAGACAATTTTGAGCCAATTCTGGTGCATTCGTGTCTTCTTTCTCACTTCTGCAAGTTTTTGTATTTTCACTCGGTGTTATAATTTATATGAATTAATGCTTATCTAGTGCATGAAAATAGTAGATCAGTAATATTTATGCATGTTATGAATTATTAAGAGCCTTTGCGAAGGTCTGGAAGTTGTTTAAGCACATTTACAGTAATTGTCTATTTGGAAGGGTTAAGGGTTCACGGAGGTAGACATAAGCCCTAAGATTGTAGAAACCTATCACACAGGCCTTTGGATGTAGAAACCTAGTTTTGTCATCCCCCAGTACTGCTTCAAGTGATACTGCAGCCTGCGCTACGCAAGTTGTTGCCGAAAGGGCCTGCAGTTAGGGTTTTGTTGGTTGGCGCAGATACGATGAACCTGGGTCAGGCCCCATCAAGCCAACAAATGGTTATGTTGTCAGGACTCGGGGCTTTCTGAGGAATGTGTGATGTCGTATAAATGGTTCCCTACTAAGAAATAAATTGAGAAGTGGATTGATTGAAAACTGCATGCGCTTGCAGCATAGGAGAACATAAATTTGCGCTTATCCAAGGAAGATTAGCTGAATAGATACCTGTACACAGAGGAGATTGAAGAATTCTTCCATTTCTTTCCTTGCGAGTTGCATGAGTGGATGTCTAGGTTAGCGGATAGTCAGGGTACATGGAAGCTTGATGACCCTATTGTGTGGAACCCAGAACTGGTAAAGCATTTGGATGCTTCAGAAAATAACATCGTGTGGGTTGTTGATCATTGAATTGATCGTATATTAGGAGAATTCATCAGTGAGCTCATGATTGATATGACCACAAGCTATACTGAAGTAGAACACAGGTTCTTCAAGGGACCAAGAGTTAAGTTCTAAAAATCTATGAAAACCTGGATTAAGATTCTATTGTGCAAAAAATGGGTTATCCCATTACATTGATTTTTGGGACGACGTGAAGTGGAAAAACCTTTAGAAGAAATGAAGTGTCAGGCTCTGAATATAGTTCATTGTTAGGATCTTATAATAGTGATGATGAAGGAAAAATTTTGAGAACACACTGAAGCACGCTACAGATAGTAATCCAGGGTATCTTAGGGATACCCCATCCATCCACTCCATTGCCACCTCCACCTTCGCCACATACACCTACACCCCCACCTCCACCTCCACCTCCAAATCAATCATTCAACATGGAGAACATGATGAACATGATGATATTTAAAGGGGTGGGAAGCTAGGACACTGAACAGTTTTGATTTGTTGTGGATTATGTGTGGAAGGCCCAACAAATTATTGATGATAATATGAAGAAAGCGCAGTTGGTCACAGCGTTGCAGGTGTTACAGGTCTATTTGGGCAGATCACTCCTGACGATCATATCAATGTAAATAGGGTCTATAAAACCCTAATTTAGTTCCTACATGCCATAGACATGCCACCTCATTGAGTGCTTTCATCCATGAGAGTTTCCTGACTTCAAACCGTGCTGAAGTGCTTCCTTGGGTCACCAGCGCACCCCTGTCAGGGGTAAGTGCTCTCCAGAGCAGGTAGCCCCATTCAAGGCTACGCTTCAAAGCACATAAGCCCACTCAAGCCTACGCTGGGCAAGAATCCTCGAAATTTTCATTGGATCCTGAGTATATTCTTCCTTTCTAAAGCCTTCTAGAAGGAACCCAACTCCTATCCTATCAAGATGAACTCGAATTAGGATAGCCTTATATCATCTAATCCTCTATCCTCTCATCCCTTTGAACATGGAAATTAATCATCCAATTATGGAAAACCATTCAATGCCATATTAATGACAAAACCACTTGCTTTCATCTATAAATTGGCTTCCCATTATAGAGCCAAGAGAGCTTGGATATTATGGAGAAATATTGTTGGTTTAGAGACTTGAAATCATTGCCAAGTAATGTTATGCTACTGGATTGATGTTTCTATTGGTGTGATGAGGGTTTGGACTAAGTTGGATGAGTGACATGAGATTGAACCACATTGGATGTAACTTCTCCTTCTGTCAATCAATAAAGTTGTTAGTTCCTTTTCCAATACTTTTGTCTATATATATGATGAATGTATGTTCAAATGTTGTCAATTCCATTTGTTCACAATAAAAATATCATATGTTTTGATTATTGTTGTCTTCTATTTATGTTGGCGGGTACCAATTGAGCGAATTCAGTTTGAGTAGGAGCTTCGGGAGAAACTCAAAGGAGATGAAAGGAAGTGAAGGATCACAAGTAGGTTCTTTTATCTTATATATTTATTGTAGGAAAAGGTTAAACATCTTTACTTCAGTTGTTCTAAGTGTAAATACCCACTTAGGGAATATATACTTATCCGTAGGTATAAATTCTGTATAACAAAATGGCGACTCCAATGGGCAACGAAAATCATTCCTGGTAGTTATCCCTTGTCTTGGTAGCACCAATAGACTTTGCTTGAGTTCATTTATCCATATTCAGTCATTTTGAAGCATGTTTGGTCAAAATGTATGCTTATTTGTGTGTTGGTAGTGCTCCATGGCATCAACACACTATTGTTCTTGACACAATACTCTAAAGAGCAGCCTTAGCCTAAAGACAGTGCTCTGCAATGCACTGTCTCCCACTCAGGGCTACGCTGGTCCCTGTCAATCCAAAAACCCATCTTTTTTCTTGATTTTTTTCCAAACTATTTCACATATTGTTTGCTAAATGATCAATGTTTCTCTATCCTTGAAGTCCAAATTAGCATTTCTTTTCCATGCCCACTTTGGCTTTGTTTGATCAATGTTTATTTATGTTTTCTTTATCATTGTTGAATCAATACCAAAGTTAGCTTACATTGATTAGTCTTTACTTTTCTGAAAAATAATTGTCATAAAGTCTTCATTTCTTTGAAAAAGAAACCATTGTAAAATATTCGTTTCTTATGAAAAGAATTGATTGATCGTTTGTGCATTTAGTTTCTTTATGTTCATCTAAACATTAAAGGAATGAAAATAAAAACATGCATAATTTATTCATAAGTTTGTGTCTGCTTGTAGGAATGTTATAGGAAAAGTTGCATTAGATATTTTCTATGCTCTTTGTTTAGAGATTCTGATTTCTCTATCCCTTTTAGTTACGATTTTCATTATCTAAATCAAATGAAAAGAATTTTTCCCATCATAGTTTCATTCTAGGAGTTTCAAAAACATCATGTGGTGAACTTGAAAGGAAAACTTTTAAACAAGATCAACTAAAATTTATCTCAATTAACCTAATGGAGCATTGTAACTTAACACATAACATTTAGAGGTCAAGGCTAGCGATGTGTTCTAACTTCGTTAAAAATAGTGGCTGACGCTAACAGTATGTGATACATTCCGAGTGTGAAACCTCATTCCACGTACGTAACAATATTGTAGCTTGTCCATGTACTTTCGGGTATATCGGGCGGTGTTATAGTATGAAAAGTATAAGGGAATGTTCTCACTATGTGGTTTCGCATTAGACAGTTCTAACACAGATTGGGCCTCCATGTAATTTTGGGTATATTTGGGAGGACTACATTAGGTTGTTATCCATCAATCAGTAACCGCGTTAGCCGCCTTGTATATTGTAAAACGCCAAAAAAAACATTCGTGGAGATTACCTGCATGTAAGTTAAGTCCTTGGCTCCTCCGAGGCGGTATATTGCAGTTCACAGTTACTTGGTAATTCTTTTTCTATATTACCCTCTTTTTGTTTATTTATTTTTATTAAAAAATTAATCAGCAGTCATGGAAGAAAATCAACCTTTACCCCGTTGTTCACATAGGACAATGAGTAAACTGCCTTTACCACCTCAAGCTACACCTAGTCGGTGAAAGCGGTCTTGTTTAACTTCTGGTTCTTCATCTGATTTACCAGAGTCACCTATACCGATATGTACTGTGATTCCAGTTACTCCTACTATTACTGGTTTATCTGCTACTGAAGTGGAACCTTTACAATTACTTGAGGACACTGAAAGTGAACTTAGTGAAATGGTAACTGAAGATTTCCAACAAGAAGTTGATCCTCAACCAAAATTTGTTCAAGAAATTCATCCTGAACCCATTGTTCTTTTACTAGAACGCTTGGATCACGAATTTGAACAACCAGAATTTGTTCCCGTACCGGAAGAAGATCGACTAGTTTATCCTCAGACATTTGTAACTGTTGAGACTTCTCCTTTACCGCATATTCAAACACTCAAAATTTATTACGGACCTGAGGGTGAAATCCTTCCACCCAATTTGATTGCTATTGAAAAGGAATTTGAAGAAGAAACTTCACCTAGAACTCCAAATCGTTTTGGACCATGGCGTTATCTTTATCCTTCTCTTCCTCGATTAAATTATATTGCTCCTCTTGATCTTGTTTACTTTCAAACTCCCGTAGATTCATTAGGACATTTATTGGGTCATTTGACTATGGTTGAAACAACATCCCAGACTATATCATCTGTTACAGTTGCAACATCATCTACTGTTGCTACTTCTTCGATGTTTACCACAACACCTGAGTCACATCTGTATGGTGGTCCATCCATCCCACTGGGTTATCAATCATTATCTCGAACTCACTCCAGTGTTTCTTCTATTCCATGGTCTTCACCCATGTCGTCCATAGGAATTTCACCTAGTTATTCACTTACAGATACTGAACAGTTTGATCCATCAAGTCAATATCAAGCTGGTCCATTTGGTTATTGTCCAATGTATCCACTTAACACTAGATTACTTCCATATGGAGAACAATATGCCCAATCTGCTTATTCTCCATACTCTAGGGGGCCACCATATGGCAGTATGTTGTTATGAAACCAGCTCACAAAAAGATAGAAAAGAGAGATCAACACCTTCAAAATAAGCCTCTTTGAGGGGGCAACCTCCTTTACATTACACAAATGAATAATTCTTGGATGATACAAATGACAAAGACCTCCTTTCTTATATATAGGAGTCTGAGGGGGTCATATATAATCAGAGTCGACCATAACAATAATAATTTTAAGGGCACAATTATAACAATAGTGGGCTTCTATGGGGCACAATAATAACAAATATGTGGAAACATGGGCACAACAATATAATAAGGGGGGTTGTACTAATAACAATAAGGGGTTACACTAGTAGTATATGGACCTAACATGCCCCTCTCCTTCAAAAAGTGTTGTCCTCAACGCTTGAGTAGTTCTTGACGCTTCTGTACAAAATTCTTGTCCTCCCATGTGGAATCTTCAGCGGGTAAGTTCTTCCACTTCATGAGATACTCTAAAATTGATTGATTTCATAGTTTTAAGGTTCTTGTTTATGTGAATGATCCAGGTTCCAATATGATTTTTCCTTCCTCGTAAAGTTTGAGCAATATTGTTTGAACTGGGATCTTCTGCAACTTTTGAATGAGTGGCCAGACTTCTTTATCATTTTTCCATTCATCCCTTGCTTTGTGTATCCAATCTGGTTGGATAATATAAATAGCACAAAACAATGCTTCCACATCCTCATCCTTTCTTGAGAGTGCATCTACAACAACATTTTGCTTCCCTTTTTTGTAGATGATTTAAAAATCATAACCCAACATATTTGTGACCCATTTTTTTTGTTCTTCCAAAGATAATCTTTGTCCTAAAAAGTATTTAAGACTATCATGATCCATTTTTACCTTGAAGTGTATTCCCATTAGGTAAGGTCACCATTTCTTAAGTGCATGTAATATTGCGAACATTTCTTTCTCATAAATTGCTTGCTTGAGATGTAGCTGTAAAAGTACCCAATCGCCTACATCAAAACTTCTTTCACTGTGATGTTGATCTACCTGTTGTTTCATTTGATTCTGCACCAAAGTGGCGTTATCCTTTAAAAGTTGGAGAACTTGCTATTGATGCTCGATGTGATCTCTTATTGCTTGAATATTTTTATTCTTGATATGTCCTTATATCTTGAGAGTTTGAGTGGTAATTTCTTCGAATGCATTACAAGATATGGTCATATTCATTTCTTGATGCTCGATATGATCTTTCACTTCTTGAACATTTTTCTTCTTGATATGCCCTTCTATCTTGATTGTTTGAGGAGTGGTAATTCCAGCCAATGGATTACAAGATATGGTTAGATTCATTTCTTCTTTCTCGATGTGATCTTTCATTTCTTGAACCTTTTTCTTCTTGATGTGTCCTTCTATCTTGAGAATTTGAGGAGTGGTAATTCTTGCCAAATATTTACAAGATATGGTCGGATTGATTTCTTCTTTCTCTGGGATTGGATCTTGGTGTATATCCTCTTCTTTTGATGTTTCTTGATCCTTTTCTTCCTCCTCTTCATAATCTATGTAAAATAATTTCTTCTCAGCACACTTATGACCTTTAGTGTATTTTTTATCACAATTGTAACAAAGCCATTTTTATCTTTTTCCTTCCAATTGTTGTGGTGTCAACCTTGTAGGTTGTGGAAGAATAGGAGAAACAATACTTCCATCTTTATAGTTGTGAGGGGTAGACTTCCTTGTTTCCATAATTTTTCTTTGCACTTTTATTTCCCTCTCCAATGAATTAGGTTCCCAATGATGAACCTCATGTTGAATGTTATCCTTTAAAGTCCCTATGGATATATCAATCCTCTACTTCTCTGGAATATCATTTTCCCTTATATTCAATTTTTGAAAGTCCTCAATGTTCTCTGCCATTGAACACTTTTGTTTGAGATTTATCAATAGGCTAAAGAAAGTGTTTCTCTTTGTATCCTCATAATGTGTTATCATTTCCTCCATAAAAATCGACCATATAACAAGTGGTTTGCGAGAACAAAGCCCTTTATACCATAAAAATTGATTTGGTTCTAAATAATTAGATGCAATACGTACCTTTTGTAACAGTGGCACACCATGTAGATCAAAATATTTCTCCATCTATAGTATCCAATTTACCAGATCCTTGCCATCAAACTTCCTCATCTCATTTTTTCTTGATTTTAGGAGCTCGATCTTGAAATGACTATAACTCTGTAATTTTGTATCTTCCAGTTTTGAAATCACGATCTGTAGTAGCCCCCTACCTCCTCTTTCCAATGCCACCAGTCTGATCAAAATTGGATTTTCCAAGGAAACTTTATGCACAATCTCCCAAGATGACTTGATTATATACCTTTTAAGAAGATCGACCTTGTATGAAGTGCCATGTGTCACTTTTTTTACCTTCGGATCTAAACAATATGCAAAGAAAACTGTAGTCCGTCCTCTTTCTGTAACTTCTTACGAAATTTCAATTTGATGCTCAGAGAGAAAGTTATGACAATTTTACCAAGGTCACCTGTTTAAGATGTAATTCGGGAGTCTGCAAAAACCCTAACTTCCTCAGATCATATATCCAAAAATGTAGCGATTAAATCTCTGAAATTCGAACCCGAGGTTTAGACCGCTTTTTTATCAAATGGGTTTTTTTTATAGCTTTAGAAACTTCGTAGCGAACAAGTTATAACGAAACTTCCACGATAACCTATTTTAGATGAAATTCTAGAGCTTGGAACAACCCTAACTTCCTCAAATCATATCTTCGAAAATAAAGCAAGACAATATCTGAAATTCAGATCCGAGGTTTAGCGAGATTTTTTCTCAAATGAGTTTTTTTTTAGCTTCTGAAACATTGCAGAAAAAAAATTTATAGCGAAATTTCCATGATGACCTGTTTGGAGCAGCGAAACCCTAGAATCCAAAGCTCCGATACCAAATGTTATGAAACCAACTCACAAAAAGATAGAAAAGAGAGATCAACACCTTCAAAATAAGCCTCTTTGAGGGGGCAACCTCCTTTACATTACACAAATGAATAATTCTTGGATGATACAAATGACAAGACCTCCTTTCTATATATAGGAGTCTAAGGGGTCATAATATAAATAGAGCCGACATAACAATAATAATGTAAGGGCACAATAAAAACAATCTTGGGCTTCTATGGGGCACAATAATAACAATATGGGGACTACATGGGCATAACAATATAATAAAGGGGTTGTACTAATAACAATAAGGGGTTACATTAGTAGTATAGGGTCCTAACATATACCGTCATCTTTAGGTCCAACTTATTCTGGAATGACTATTTGTCAATGATAGCCTACAATTCCTGTTCAACCAAGGCTTGTGTATTCAACACAACCAATACAACCTATTTCATCCATACCTACTACGTGTATCGTTATGACTTTACCACATTCGAAAGCTCACTTGATTGTATCTCAACCTTTGCAAGTTGATCCTTCAACCTCTTACCCTCAAGTTTCAGGTCTACAAACTCAGTCTTCTTAGGCCATTTTACAACAACCGTTTGTGTATGAAATCCAACAACCTCAGTTCAATTTACCATTAACTGGGATGAATTAGACTTATACTCGTCCAATTTATCCATAACCTAGTCAAACTTATACTGGTGGGCAACAACCGTTGTATCAACAACCGTGGCAGCCACAATACCAACAACAACAACTCCAACATTACCAAACTTATCCTGGACTTGATCAACAAGCCTATGTTGGGTTTGGTCAACAACAAGCTTACGCAAGTTCTAGTCAACAAGCATATGCGTGTTTTGGTCAACAATAAATTTATCGTGGTTCCCAAAAAGAACCTTATACTAGATATGCTCAACAAACCTACCCCTATCAAGATTACCAGTAGTAGGTTCCTTATTCTCGTATGCAAAGGCCTATTTCCTAGGCAATTCCATCTTACACTGGTTACGCTCAACCCGACCTAAATCAACAGTTGCATTTTGTTGCAACATTTGAATTACTGGATTTAAATTGGCTTACCAATGATCCCATTCTTTATTTAGCTTGGTGGCTGGTGATTCCACACAAATTTCCTTCTGATATTCCTAAGTTCTATGGATACAAGATCTGTCCAATCATGTTATGACTTTTCATTTATGGTGTTCATCCAACTCCCTAAATGATGATTCAGTAAGACTACGTCTTTTCCATCGAACGCTCACTTGTCTCGCTACAAAGTGGTATATTTATTTACCACGAGATTAATTTGACAACTTCATAACCTTAGCCACTACATTTTTAACCCATTTCCAATTACCCATCAGATATGAAACTAGAACGGAACTGTTGACCAAATTTAAACAGACCACTGCTACTCACATTTTTTATCATATTCATGAGTGGTGTCGTCATCATCGAATGGTCAAAACTTTTGTTCCTGATCATATTTTAGCCAAGTGGTTTATTAAATCCTTGTTGTCATCTATCAGGGAGGATGTGGCTAAAGGAAGAGTTGTTACTGAAGAGAAAGTAATTGCTCGTGCCCAATACTTAGACTTGATTTACACCTAGTTAGGCACACTCTATGATAAGATTCCAAATGCACCTAGACCAACTTTTACCATTCCACCACCTCCATCTAGTAAGGACTCTCATGCCACTAATAGTGTGATAGGTTCTTCAAGCACTCAAACAACAAGTAGACCATCTAATCAAACACTTGTTATTTCAAATCAAACCTCTAGTACACTTAATAATACACTTGCTTTCAAAATAAATGTCGTGTCATCTGAAAAAGGTAAAAATGAAAAGCAACCTGGAAGCAAGAAAAAGGAGAATACCAAAAAGAAACAAAATTCTCCCCCTTAAGAGAAATCATCTGATGCTTCTTCTCCAGCTAGGAAACCTCGTTACCCATGTTTAATTTGTAATGAGGAGCACTTTACGTGAGACTATCCTCACTGCTATGAAGTCTCAAAACTTCTTAAGACTTCTAGTACATCTGCTATGTTGACAAACCCTTTTCCAAACCTAGAGACTCATTTGGTTGCTACAGATCATTCTTCCACTTCACAAGTGCTTATGCTATCCGCCACTAAGCCTAAGACTGATGTTTTGGTGACTACACAATGTAAAGATTATAGTAATCCACTTTCGTTGTCGAGTAACCAGGCTATAGATCAACCTAATACTTTGACTTTGACTTCATTTGACTCCATTCTATCACCCAATGCACCAAAGTTAACAATAAAACCGCCTAAGGGAATTGTTCATAAATCCACATTCAACCCTCAAGCTCGAGAAGCACAAAATTATAATATAGTAGAAGATTTGGCGCAGTCACCTTTTGCTATGTCGACACTTGAGGTGCTTCAAAACTGTCCCTCCCAAAAGCATGCTTTATTGTCAGCAATTGGTGGAATTGATCCAACGGATTCCAATCTTGTAGTTTTTAACCATGCGGGTTATACACCACAATTACCAGCACAGTTATCATTCTTGATCCAAGTAAATGCTTTGAATGACCTCATTCACCGAGCCATTATTGATGAAGGTGCATATACTTGTATCATGTCAGTGAATTGCTGGAAAACACTTGGCTCACCGCCTTTGTCATGATCACCTATGACATTAAAAGCTTTTGACGGTCGCACTTATACACCTTGTGGAATTTTAAGTAACCTGCAAATAGAACTAGGAGGGAAATTGTAACTATTGAAGTTGAGGTCGTTGACAGACCATGGGTTTACTCTATGGATGTTGTGATTTCAACATACTTTCATATGATCACTTTCCCTCATAAAGGCAGAATCATAGTAATTGATCAACTCGCCTTCTTTGCCTCTGGTTCAGAGGCAACTGGAAGAATTCCATTAGTTCACAGACCTCCACTATCTCTTCATAACATTGGAGTAGGTCTCTTCAAAGATTCTTCCCTAGTGGGCACCTTTTCAGTACTGTCACCATCACAAACAACGAAAGTTGCAAAATTTGAGACCTATAACATCATATCTTCCCCTTCATCTGACTCATGGAAGATTTCCAATAATTCTAAAGTTGATATGCATAATGAAACCATGTCGTTAAGCCCAATTGATCTCGCATTGAAATCAATCTTTTTGGCTTGTGCAAAAAATACAAATCTGTCATCACCGATTTTATGAGTTGATTGTTTGTTAGAATATGGTACTTCCTCTGATCCTTTTTCACGTACATTTTCTACTGATGAAGAAATCATCCAATCAATGATGACAAAAGAACCATGGGTAGATTATCATCATAGATCCCATCTTCCAGATCACATAGAGATATTCCAAATGAACTAAATAGCCCTTCAATCAATGATTTCCTTTCGAATTCTGTATTTATAGACACAGTCAATTCTAAACGAAACTTATCGAATATTGAAGAAACCATTTCTATCAATATTTCAATCAAACTTGGAATTGTAGAAAACATCCATGTTGGCAAATCGTGTTCTCCATCGGAACTCGAAACTTACTGTGCTCTTTTCGTGAATTCCGCGATATATTTGCTTGATCACATGAGGAAATGCCAGGTATTTATTTTAGTATAGTTGAACACGAGATTAAAATGTATCCTGATGTCAAGCTGGTACGACAGTGCCTCTGTCCTGTTGATCTGAAGAAGGCTGCTTCCATAAAAGCAGAAGTTGAAAATTTTTTGCATGCTGGTTTCATATACCCTTTTCCTCTTACCGATTGGGTTTCCAATATTGTTCTTGTCATGAAGAAACAAGGAACAATATGAGTGTGTGTTGATTATAGGGATGTTAATCACGCTTGTCCAAAAGACAACTATCCCACTCCCTTTATCGACCAGATAATTGATGAATGAGCTGGATGTGAAATATCTTCATTTATGGATGACTTTTCCGGTTATAATTAGATCAATATCCGCCCAGAAGACCAATCTAAAACTGCCTTTATTTGTCCTTGGGGCACATTCGCATATAAGAAACTCCATTTTAGTTTGAAGAACACTGGGGCAACTTTTCAGAGGGAAATAAATTATGCCTTCCATGACATCAAACAATTGTTCAACCCTATCTAGATGACTTACCTGCTCATTCACGAAAACGGGTTGATCACCCGCAATTTTTGAGAGCCATTTTTTTATGGTGCCGACACTACAAAATTCGACTCAATCCACATAAATGTGTGTTTTATGTTGGTTCTAGTTTTTTTCTTGGTTTCATAGTGTCCAAAGAAGGAATTCGACTTGACCCCTTGAAGGTTATGACAATTCTTGATTTGCTGCCACCTTCCAATTTACTTCAGTTAGAGAGACTCCAAGGGAAGGCTAACTTTCTAAGGAGATTCATTCTCAACTATGCCGAAATGGATAAAGGATTCACACGTCTTTTGAAAAATGGAATTCCCTTCCATTGGGACTAGGTTGCACAATATTTCTTTGATGCTCTCAAACATACCCTGATCCGAGCATCATTAATATATTCCCCTAATTATCAGAATGACTATTTCTTGTATCTCGCAGATACAAGCATTGCTATGGTTTTAGTCCAAGAAGAAGATGGGATTGAACATTCGATCTATTATTTGAGTCACAATCTCAATGATATGGAAGTTTAATTATTCTTACGTGGAGAAGCTAGCTTTGGCTTCTGATCAAGATGTACAGAGATTTCACCATTATATCCTACTCCTAAAGACCACTGTCATTTCAGATTGCAACACTATGACATACATCTTGTCACGTCAATTGCTGGGGGGAAAATATTCAAAATCGATCATCATTTTGCAGGAATTTTATTTGGAATTCATCAAATCCAAGTCAAATAAATCTCTAGTTTTTTCCAAGCTTCTTTGCGACCTTCCCTGTACTACCATCCGCTCAACAACAGAACCATCAATTCCAGATGAGTCCTTGTTTCTGATATCATCATCAAACCCTTGGTATGGAGATATACTGATCTATCTCCAAACCCAAACTTTGTAGTCCAATACCTCTCACTTGCAACAACGACGTATTCGATATCAAGCTAAAGATTATCTGATCATTGGCGACACCCTTTAGCGTCGCGGTATCGATACGATTTTCTGTAGGTTCCTCACACATGAGGAAGCCAAGAAAGTTCTAAACAATTACCATTTTGGTTCTTGTGGTGGACATTTATCTAGTTATGCTACTGCATAGAAAATTCCCCATGCTGGTTACTTCTAGCCTACCATATTTAATGATTGCATTACTACTGTCAGAAGTTGTTATGCATGCCAGATTTTTTACCGTAAGAGTTGATTACCACTTGCACCACTTCTTTCTGTCGTCATTGTTGGACCATTTGTAAAATGGGGCATCGATTTCATGACTTGTAACCCTCACTTGGTCAGGGCGCATGGGTATATTATTGTCACCATTGACTATTTTACGAAATGGTCCAAGGCGATGCCTACATCAAACAACAATGGTGAGACAGCTACGCTTTTTTTCTTCAACGATGTGGTTGCACGGTTTGGTGTACCACAAGCTACAGTTACAGATCGTGGTTCACATTTTCGCAATCACATGATGACTAAATTAACTGCCAAGTTAGGACCCTCACATGATAGTTCTACTCCTTATTATCCACATGCTAATGGACAAGTTGAAGCCATCAACAAAATCCTTAAGCGAATGCTTCAACAAATGATAGGAGTTCACAAACAAAACTAGAGTTTGAGCATGTAATTAGCTTTGTGGTCTTACTAAACCTCGGTAAGAAATGCGACTAGATTCACACCTTTCCAATCGGTGTATGGTCTTGAGGCAATATTGCCAATACAATGTGAGATTTCATCACTAAAAATCATAATTGACTTGTTACCTGACACTTTTGATGAGGAAGCACATTTCTTAGACCTCATCCATCTAGATGAAACACATCATGAAGCTGCATTGGCTAACGAAGCACATAAGAAATGAATTAAGGCACAATATGATTGCAATGTCAAGCCTCGCATATTCTCAGAAGGAGACATGGTCTTGCTTTATGATCAGGAAACCAATAAATTAGGAACAAGAAAATTTGAACCACTATGAATGGGCCCCTATATTGTCAAGTGTGTTTTGGCAAAATGCGCTTATGAGTTGGTTGTTTATGATGAAATTCCATTGTTGTAGCCCTGAAAGGAGTTGTATCATAACTTTACTATGCTTGATTATGCGTAGTAAAAACACTATGTATATGCTTTGATTGCATGTGTGTGTGTCATAGTGTGACTTTTAGAGTTTTTATGTGGTTAGTAATCCACTTTGCATTTGTTGTTGATGTCAGAATCTTTGGTACCATTTGTTGGTTATGCCGATGGTGTTAGTCATAGTACACAGAAATTATCCTCTGCAGCATGGTCCATATTAGCTCCAAGTGGCAACTTAGTTAGTTTTCAAGGGATTTTTATCAGTCATTCTACAAACAATGTCACTGAGTATAGCGCATTGATTGAACTCCTCTCTGATGCCATTTCACTTGGAATTCACCGAATAATCATTAGGCTAGACTCACAACTTGTCATACTACAACTTACAAATGTTTATACCGTCCAGAGTCCAACTATTCATCGTATATTCCTTAGAGTTCATCTCTTGGAAATACATTTTGATTACATTCAATATCAACACATTTCCACAAAATTTAACACATTGATTGATTCTTTAGCGAATTACGTGTTAAACAAACGTTTACGACATATGTAAAGAGTAAATTTTCAATTCACATCAACAGTTGAATAGGATTACACATAACCATACAAAAACACTAAAAGTAAAATAGATACATGTTCAAAGTTTTTACAAAAATTTGTGTTCAAGACATGTTGGTCATCTGACGTCAAAACCTCAAAATGCATACATAAATCATCCTAAGTAGATCTAATGATGCTCATGATAACAGGTCACTTCCTGAGCTATCATGTGCAATAGCCTCATCTAACGGCTAGGTACACCAATAGTATGGTGTTGTAGTCTCATTGATAACTCCTCGATCTGAACATCCGATATACCGAGGGTTAACCCCTCTATATGATGTTGCAAATCCGCTAGTGTCTTGATAAGATCTAAATCTTGGAGAATTGCTCTTCCGACATTTCTCCTTGTTGGTTCACCTGCATCCTGTTGATGAAAAATTGGTCGAACAGTGTCAACATCTGTATACATGAAAACATTTTTAGTTTAGTCTTGGAAACATCAAGAAACACAAAAACACGTAAAAAATCAAAAAATAAAAAATACATGATTAAAACAATTTACCTATAGCACCCCATTGAGCACCCACTAGTAATCTCAAATCTGGATCTCCACAGAAATCCATCCCTACATATGGATGCTCCTCTATGAAAACATGTTGATGGAGCCAGCTGAAGAATGCGGTAGAAAATGAGATTGATGACTGGCCAACATGTCTAGCCATTAACTCTACCCATCTATGCATCTGTGGATCTCTAGGACCAGCTAAACTCAGTGTCACATGTTGAGATTGCATCAATGGAATTCTCTCCAAAGTAAAAGTGATCAAGATCAATCCATAGTTGAAATTTTTTGTCTTACCACTTTTTACTTTAGTCATTTGCTCTTTGATCAAAGATATTACTGCCTCACACCAGTTGAACATAATTGGCTCGAGATACTCAAGCACATACTGCATGTATGATCTATTTGTGAAATGAAGTGTTATGCACTCGCCAACTTTGCGATAGTAAAGAGTATTATTTGCAAGGGAATATCATGAACATCCCTGATGTTTATCTTTCCATCTTTGCTAGGCTATGTACCTAGCCGATAGAATTGTCAAATGTAGTCCCTCATTGATTCACCCCAACGGGAAGAACTTAAAAGAGAAATGGGGGCACCACGTCTCGAAAATCCTATGAGATAAATATCATCAATCAATATAGGGAGCACTTTGTCCCCTATGTGAAAAACTTGTTCCGCTAGATCCCATGAATGAACCAAGAACTACAATAGTTCTAACTGTTGCCTCATCCCTGATAACCTGAAATATTTGAGTAACCCAAAATCTTTGAGGGCCTCTATAATACTAGGATCATTTAGGGCAACCATATCCTATTATTCATGTTCTCTTTCACGCCATGTGATAGCCATTTTAATCTGATCAAAGTCTGAAATCACACCATAGGCTTAGTTTGGATCCATTTCATGCAAAAAACTGAAGAGATTTTAGGTAATAATGATGAATCAAATTTCTAAACTATGTCCAACGCACCCCTTGTCTGTAGACAGTGTGATGCAAAGCAGTTTCCCCTCTGCAGTGCAATTTTTGATGCATAAGGGTGCGTTGATCCCAAGGCATGATATATTTACCCTAGGGACCCCAAAACCCTAAAAAGTTTGCCTGAAATTGAAAAAGAGTGACCTTAAATGAAAGAGAAGAGGTAGATCTCCTACCTGGTCCTAAGGGCACGAAGAATGATCCACAGAATCTCTCGCAATCAGCTGCTGAAGTTTGAGGTAAAAAACTGGTTCAGAGCATAAAACTGAATGGTAAATGTCAAATGGTAAAATGACTTGGTAAATTATTGTTTTATGGTTATTTCATGTTCACTAAATGAATAAACTATAGTTTTTACCTATTTTTTATCAATGAAACATGTATTTTTAATCCATTTGGTGGTTCTTTGAGCAGGTTTACAGTTGACATAATGAATTTGACATGCATGATCGTAAAATGTACTTTTGACCACAAAGCATACCTTTACTCTATTTTTCGAGCTCTGTTAAACATTGAAAAAGGAACCCCCCTAGAGTCCTCTTTCATCTCTTTTCAAACTCTCAAAACATGAAAATATTGTTGGGTGCTTGTCCTTTTCAGTGCGTAAATGGATTGGAAATGACATATACTCAGTAAAAGTTTAACCCTTTCCATACTGAGATAGATTATTTAAGAAAAAGGAATACGTTGATCGAACATGGTCAATAGGTTATCTCTTGTATTATTTTATGTTTTTTTTCAGACTTGAGAGACAAATTTATGAAAAATAACTTGTGGTGTTTTCTTTTTTTCCCTTTTCAAACTCTCTAAACATGAAAAGGACCGAATTCTCATTGTCATTAAACTCGTTAAAGCATCAAATATCGACAAACTTGTCCATCATGATAAGACCGAGTTTCACCTTTGCTAGACTCGTTAAAACATTACATAGCAATGGATTCACCCGAAGGCTAGAATTATACATAAAGCATATGTTATCCTCCTCAATCTTGTTAAAAAAAATAGGTATTGGTCAGCAATGACTAGGGAAAATGGGAAAAGGGATAAATCACTTTATGGTAGCAAGTCACTTTTGAACATGACACTTTCACTTCATCTCTGTGACTATTTGGGTTGGGTTATCTACTTGATGGTTATCATACCTATGGTCTATCACACCATCCATCACTTTGGTTTTGGGTCAATTCTTCCAATTCATTGAGTGTTGCCGACATGTTCTAGAGAAGTCACTCAGTAAACTTCATCCTTTGTAATACTCATAAACCTTCATTTTCATGACCGTCATTCATGATCATTGTGTCGTTAGTCACCCTCTATCTTCAAAATCATTACACTTGTTTCATGTCGTTGATGGGGGATACATCGAGGCCCTCATGCAATGAGTCTCTTCTTGTCGACATTAGCACATTATCTAGGAAGTTGAATTAGAAACACCCTTCCAGTACCTTGAGGCTTACATACATCAACGGAAAGTTTCTCACTTCTGGAGATAGGTTGACATCATAGGCCTTCGACCGAAATACTTTATATGGTGTTCAACATCAAAACATATATTCACACCATGAAGAATGTACTATAGCACCTTGAGAGTCATTATCATTATTGGTGATTTCTCTCACGTATGTTAACAGCTTACATCATTGGCTGGAAATCAGACGGTGTCTTCCCATGTTCAACTTTAGATCACATTTTCACATGGTTAGACTCATACTTGAGCAAACGATTGGACGAGATAGAGGACCCCAGATCTAGTTTCATCCATCTGGGTTGCGATTTTAGGAGAGTACTAAATCATTTGTACGATAGTTTTACACAGATAATCATCTTATCATGGATCTATATCTGTAGACGACTATCTGATTTTTGTACATGTAATGAAAAGTTTATATGATGAGAATGGGTATGCCTTCCCTCAGCAATTCATAAAAAATTTAAAGATATCATGATATTACGTATTGTAATTAATGCAAGTCACCGTTTGCTTTAGATCCTCCTTATCACACCATAAAGCATATTACTCAACATTATCATTTTTGACTTCATGCTTTAGGGGGCAGCTGTTACAGGTCTATTTGGGCACATCACACCCGACGATCGGATTAATGTAAACATGGTCTAATAAACCTTAATTTAGTTGCTACATGCCCTAGACATGCCACCTAATTGAGTGATTTCATCCATGAGAGTTTCCTGACTTCAAACCCTGCTAAAGTGCTTCCTTGGGTCACCAGAACACCCCTGGTCAGGGGTAAGTGCTCTGCAGAGCAGGTAGCCCCTTTCAAGGCTACTTTGCAAAGCACCTAAGCTCACTCAAGCCTCTTCTGCGTGAGAATCCTTAATGTTCATTGGATCCTGCGTATATTCCTCCTTTCTAGAGCCTTCTAGAAGGAACCCAGCTCCTATCCTATCAAGATGAGCTCGACTTAGGATAGCCTTGGATCATCTAATCCTCTATCCTCTCATACCTTTGAACATGGAAACTAATCATCCAATTATGGAAAACCATTTAATTCCATATTAATGACAAAACCACTTACATTCATCTATAGATTGGCCTCCCATTATAGAGCCAAGAGAGCTTTGATATTATGGAGAAATACTGTTGGTTTAGAGACTTGAAATAATTTTCAAGTAATTTTATGCCACTAGATTGATGTTGCTATTGGTGTGATGAGGGTTTGGACTAAGCTGGATGAGTGACATGAGATCGAACCACATTGGGTGTAACTTCTCCTTCTATCAATCAATAAAGTTGTTTGTTCCTTTTCCAATACTTTTGTCTATATCTATGATGAAAGTATGTTCAAATGTTTTCGATTTAATTTTTTTACAATAAATAGATCATATACTTTGATTGTTTTCATCTTCTATTTATATTGGTAGGTACCAATTGAGAGAATTTAGTTTGAGCGCGAGCGATGGGAGCAACTCAAAGGCGATCAAAGGAAGCGAAGGATCACAAGTAGGTTCTTTTACCTTATCTGTTTATTGTAGGAAAATGTTAAACATCTTTACTTCAGTTGTTCTAAGTGTAACTACCCACTTAGGGAATATATACGTATCTGTAGATATAAATTTTTTATAATAGCAGGATAGGAATTGATTTTGTATATCAAGTTTTGTATGGATAGACTAAATGCGACGATGGCAGAGACTCACT
This sequence comes from Pinus taeda, assembly GCA_000404065.3. Classification (NCBI taxonomy): domain Eukaryota; kingdom Viridiplantae; phylum Streptophyta; class Pinopsida; order Pinales; family Pinaceae; genus Pinus; species Pinus taeda. Next base: position 83,876 of record APFE030195174.1, on the reverse strand, counting down.
AGGCACTGAATAGTGAGTTTAAAAAGCCTAAGTCTCAAGTGCAATTTATAATAGAGTTTAAGGAAATAATACAGAGGGTAAATGAGTCTGCGTGGGACATTGATCAGAGGCTAAAGTGCCTGATCCAACAGGCTAATATGTCTGTCATGGATTCTCAACATAGGGACTCGTACATCACTTCTCTCCTTCCCCATCTAAGATTACCATTATCACAACAGAAGATAGGAACACAAGCTAAGGATGTGGAGATCACGATGAGGTTGGAATTCTCACCAGTTCAGGATACGAATGTTGGAGTACAACAGATTCAGTCATAGCTATCAAGCCTGTACATGGAGTTGCGGAGCCTAAAGATAGGAAAGGAAGCTTAGCCTAAGGTACGTGCAGAAGTATGGTGCATAAAATGTAAATATAAGGGACATGATAAGGATCATTGTCCTGTTTATCAGAATTACCTGATTGGAGGAGGTCTTGTTCCTTTGAATCTTGAGAACATTGCAGGACCAAGCGCGGGAGTACCCTTATGGTGTGCTATCTGGGAGATAGCTGGCAAGCACACAACTGACCATTGTCACCTCTTGCAAAAGTTTGTATAGACTCCACAACAGTTTTTTGTACCTTCTGTAAATCAGTTGGGCATGATTAGCGAAACTGTCGAAGCTACAAATTAATGATGCAGAGGACCCCTATGTATCGAATGCAGGTAGAAAATCGACCTCAGGATCAGCGCACAGGTGCAACACATGGAGGATTCTAGGGTCATGGAAGGTGAAGAGAAGGAGGGGCTGGCATAGGTCAGGGACAAATCATTTTTTATAATTATGGCGAAGTAGGTCATTTTGCGCATGACTGTTAAAACCCAACACATCCATCTTGTAAGTATTGCAAGTAGTTTGATCATGTGATAGAAGATTGCTTGGTGCTGATAGCTAAAATGTAGGAGAAAAAAACTCAACAACCCACGCAGAATATACAAATGATGAGGGCAAAGCCGCATGAAGAGGACCATAACATCAATATCGTGATGCAAAGTGGTATTACCACGGGAGAAGATAAAGGAAAGTAGCCATAAACCAAAGGCTGGGTGTACAAAGCTGCCGAAAATGGTAAGGTTTGATTTCAGTAGGGTTAAGGAAACTTTTATGGAGGCCAAGAAGGACTTTGCTAAAGCTTCGATGTCAAGAAATCAGGAGAAATCAACTAAAACCAATGAAACATGGGACATGGATCCCTCGCTGTTGGCTACTTTTCTAAAAACTTGTATGAAGCTGTTGTAGGATAGGAAGGCGGTGGAAGGGCTCTAGGACAATTTTAGGGGTAAAATAGAGATGCCTCATAAAAAATGTGTTGTAAGGAAATTGGGTAAACATAAGAAGTGGACAAGGTGCGAAATGAGGCTGACCGAGCAGATTGGAGAGTACAAGATGGATCAATTCATCCTAGATCTGGGATCTGATGCGAACGTTCTGCTAAAGAAAACATGGGAAAGGATGGGGAAACCTGCGCTACAATGGTCTCCTATATAGCTACGCATGGCCAATAAACTGAAGATCATTCCTATGGGATGCATGTACAAGGTAACAATAGACATTGAGGGAGAAAACGCTCTCGCCAACTTTGAAGTAATTGAAATAGTGGATGACATAAATTGTTACCCTACACTATTAGGAATTGATTGGGCCTTCGACATGGATGCATTAATTAACTTGAAAAAATGAAGAATGCCATTTGAAAGGAAGGCACTCCAGGTTATTGTCCCATTGGATCCCACTGGAAGAGCATGCTACACCGAATCGGTCCGCGACTATGAAGAAGAAGAAGATATGGATCAAATATACAAAATCATTGTGCGTGATGAATATTGGATCAATCCCACTGTAGATGGGTGAATTACATGGGATAGAGATAGCTCTTGTACCTCAGATTTAGATGAAGAACTCAAGCACTAGTAGAATAGGTTGCACGAAGTCTCAACGTTGCACTGCAATATGATGACAAAATCGTTTCGCTACATGTCCACAGAGGTATGAAACCTACCTCATTATGATGGTTTGAATGTTTTTAACTTGTTTTTTGATCAGTTTGAGAAGGAGGTTCCAGAGGAATATTGATTCCAGGCCCTAGATATGGTGTTGCATGCTACGCTTGCATGATGGTGGGGGACACATAAGCATAGCTTTGTTGATTGGAAAGAGTACAAGTGAATGATGAAGCTAAGGTTCGGGTATGCAAATACTTAGGCAAGGATGATCTATGCAAGAATTTGGCACGATGGACTAAAGCCTGGTGGAGGGGAGCCTCAACCAGAATGGGTACATATATTTTGTCACACCCTAGATACTATTCTAATGAACTGGTACTTGGAAATGGAGCTACGCCATGGGACGATCGAGTGGGATATCTTGAGGGAAACTTTCCTTTTAACTTTTAGCTTTGAGGATGGATTTGCATGTATTGATGAAGCGCTCTAGGAAATTAAATCCACAATGGGACGCTTTAGGAATCAGTAGAATGGGTTCAACAGAATGGAATACCAACTACACCATGCATTGGAATGCTACAACGGGACTACTGAAGAAGAAGAGGATCCACGAAATATCAAAATTCCAAATTCCGAGGGAAAACATGAAGTTGAACGATCCAAAGATGAAAGTGTTGTTTCCCCTAGCCTTCCATAACCTACAAGGGTTACACCACAACAATAGGAAGAAAAAAGAGAGAAAGGGCTTCGTTACAATTGTGATAAAAAATACATTAAAGGTCATAAGTGTGCTGAGAAGAAATTATTTTACCTTGATTGTGGAGAGGAGGAAGAAAAGGATCAAGAAACATCAAAAGAAGAGTATATACTCTATGAACCAACCCTAGAGAAAGAAGAAATGAATCCGACCATATCTTGTAAAACATTGGAAAGAATTACTACTCCCCAAACTCTTAAGATAGAAAGACATATCAAGAAGAAAAAGGTTCAAGAAGTGAAAGTTCACATCGAGAAAGAAGAAATGAATCCAACCATATCTTGTAATGCATTGGCTAGAATTACCACTCCTCAAACTATCAAGATAGAAGGACATATCAAGAAGAAAAATGTTCAAGAAGTGAAAGATCACATCGAGCATCAAGAAATGAATCCAACCATATCTTGTAAAACATTGGAAGAAATTATCACTCCTTAAACTCTCAAGATAGAAGGACATATCAAGAAGAAAAAGTTTCAAGCAGTGAAAGATCACATTGAGCATCAACAACAAGTTCTCCAACTTTTAAAGGATAATGCCACTTTGGTGCAGAATCGAATGAAACAACAGGTAGATCATCATCATGGTGAAAAAAATTGTGATGTAGGTGATTGGGTATTTTTATGACTGCATCTCAAGCAAGCTATTTATGAGAAGAAAATGTTGGCACTACTACATGCACTTAAGAAATGGTGACCTTACCCAATGAGAAGACACTTCAAGGTAAAATGGATCATGATAGTTTTAAACACTTTTTAGAACAAATATTATCTTTAGAAGAATAGAAAAAATGGGTCACAAATATGTTGGGTTATGACATTGACATCCTCTACAGAAAAGGGAAGAAAATTTTTGTTGTAGACGCACTCTCAAGAAAGGATGAGGATGTGGAAGCATTGTTTTGTGTTATTTCTATTATCCAACCAGATTGGATAAACGAAGCAAGGGATGAATGGAAGAAGGAAGAAGAAGTGTGGCCACTCATTCAAAAGTTACAAAAGATCCCAATTCAAACAATATTGCAAGAACTTGAAGAGAAAGGAAAAATCATATTGGAACCTAGAGCAGTCATAGAAACAAGAAACCGAGAACTACGAAATTGATCAATTTCAGAGTATCTCATCAAGTGGAAGAACTTACCCGCTAAATATTCCACATGGGAGAACAAGAATTTTATACAGAAGTACCAAGGACTACTCAAGCATTGAGGACAACACTTTTTGAAGGAGAGGGGCATGTTAGGCCCCTATACTACTAGTGTAACCCCTTATTGTTATTAGTACAACCCCCTTATTATATTGTTGTACCCATGTAGTCCCCATATTGTTATTATTGTGCCCCATCGAAGCCCACTATTGTTATTATTGTGCCCTTACATTACTATTGTTATGTCAGCTCTGGTTATATTATGACCCCTTAGACTCCTATATATAGAAAGGAGGTCCTGTCATTTGAATCATCTAAGAATTGTTCATTTGTGTAATGTAAAGGAGGTTTCCCCCTCGAAGAGGCTGAATTCTAAGGCATTGATCTATCTTTTCTATCCTTTTGTGAGTGGTTTCATAACATAATATCTCCCAATTGGTTACAAATTTTAGAAAATCACTCCTGGACATCCTTATTACAGACTGGTGTGTCTTCTGTTTGGGCCTCTGTGTTTATAACAGCCGCATGTTGTTCCTTGCTATCCCAAATGGATATGGGCTCGATTTGAGTCCCCTTGGCCTTTATTTTATGGGGTTTCGTCTGGGTGGTTGCATCCTTTGTTCCTGGGGTTCTTTTTGAGATTCTCCCCATTTTTACGACCCTTATTTGTTGTCTAAGTTTTTTTACTATGTTTAGTAGCCTTTGTTGTTCCTTTTGTAGCCTTTTGATTTCATTCATCTTCTTCGAAGGAACAGATGTTTCTTTTCTTGGGCCTGGGATTTGTTCTTCATGGATTGTGCCCTCACCCTAGCTTATTTCCATATTTTCTATTTGGAACACTTCTTCATTGTTCTCATCCTCCTGATTAGGTTTCTCAGGGGAGGTAACCCTAGTTTGATCTGTTATTTCCTACGTGGCTTCTGCTTCTACTTCTTCTTCATCATTCATCTCCTCAGATGCACTCTCGCTGTGAGCAGAGTGTTCCTATGATTTCCTTTCTTCTTCTTCCTCATCATTCATCTCCTCAAATGCACTCTTACTGTGAGCAGAGTGTTCCTGTGATTGTCCTGCCTCAATATTGAGGTTGAGTGGGTTGTGGGGCTGGATATACTCACCCATATTGGCCAAAATTTGGGCCAATTCGTCTTCTTGAAGAGGGTTTTGTAATGGGCTTCCACTAGGTGGCTCTGCTTCCTCCCTTTCTTCCTCGCCGGAGTGCTCAGTTTCCTCTTCCGGTTCCTCTTCCATATTTTCTCCTAATTCTTCTCAATAGAGGAAAATATGCCCTTATTCTTATTCAATAATAATGATCAAAGAGAATTATGAAGATTAAGAAAGAACCAACATGGTAAAAATAATCAATCAAATTGGTTTTAGTGAAAATAAAGACAGCAAAGTGATATAAATAGTTGTGTCCTTTCCTCATTTTTCTTATCGATACAAAGCAATTTCTCTAAAGATAACGATTTTTCTTTGGTGTGCTAATTTCAGTATCCTCTAGTTTTTGTGTTCTTGCATAAATGTATACCTATGCCTTAAAGGGATCATAAATAGTGAACCATCCTTCACAAAATTCCTCTAAATGATGTTCTTTAAGAAACACACACACACACGAAAAAAAATAAAAAAAAATGCACTCAAAAAGTTTTGTTCCTTAGATAGAACAGTTGTTGTTCCTTAAGAGGGACAGTAAAAAGAACATCTACACGCAAAACCGTGGTTCCTTTAAGAGGAACAGCAAACAAAAGAAAAAAAAATACACTCAAAATTGTTGTTCCTTAAGAGGAACAACAGGTGTTCCTTAAACGGAACAGTAAATAAAGCAAGCACGAAATAAAATATCGATCCTTTGGTGAACAGCATAAGATCATCTGAAATCGAAACTGTTGTTCCTTCGGAAAGAACGACAAAAAGAAAAAATGCGAAGGAGGGTTGTTCCTTTAAAACGAACGACAAAATAATCTGGCAGAAGTGTTGTTCCTTCAAAAAGGAATGGCAAAAATGCAGGAATGTTGTTCCTTCAGAAAGGAACAACAAAATGCGAAAGTGTTGTTCCTTCGAAAAGGAACAGCAAAAATACGGAAATGTTGTTCCTTCGGAAAGGAATAGAAAAATGTGAAAGTGTTGTTCCTTCGGAAAGGAACAGCAAAAATGCGGAAATGTTGTTCCTTCGAAAAGGAATAGCAAAATGAAAAAGTGTTGTTCCTTTAGAAAGGAACAGCAAAAATGCAGAAATGTTGTTCCTTCAGAAAGGAATAACAAAATGCGAAAGTGTTGTTCCTTAGGAAAGGAACAGAAAAAATGCAGAAATGTTGTTCCTTCGGAAAGGAATAGCAAAATGCGAAAGTGATGTTTCTTTGGAAAGGAACAACAAAAATGCGGAAATGTTGTTCCTTCGAAAAGGAACAGCAAAATGTGAAAGTGTTGTTCCTTCATAAAAGAATGGTAAAAATGCGGAAATGTTGTCCCTTTGGAAAGGAACAACAAAAGAAAAAAACAAAAAGAGTGCAGAAAAGAAAAAATCTATACAGAAAGTAGTTTATACAAGCAAAAAAGAAATACTTATGTACAAAATTTAAGAACAATGGGATTATTTAGTGAACCAATGCCAAGAAATTATTATTTTCCTCAGCAAGAATCTGCATATCAAAATCTTCCCGTCGCTGTTAGTAAAAGGATTCCCGAGTAAGCGGTTTATGGTACAGTCGCACTCGGTGACCATTTGCTTTAAAGGTATGTCCAGATCTATCAATAGTAGTCAAAATAATGGTGCCATTGTCATGCACTTTTTGTATTTCATACGGTCCAAGCCATCAAGTCTAAAGTTTTCCCGGAAAATCCTGAAACCTGGAATCATATAGGAGTGTCCAATCTCCTTTGTGGAAGATTTTCTTTTTTATCAGGGCGTCATGCCATTTTGGTCTCTCCTGTTGAATTAATGCAGTGCGTTGAAGAGTCGAGAGCCTAATTTCATCTAGCTCATTAATTTTCTGTAATCTATTAGTTTGGGCCTCATTTAAATTCAGACCGATCTCCTATGTTGTTCTTGATGTTTGTATTTCGAACTCTATTGGAAAGATGGGTTCTTTTCCAACTACTAATTGATATGGTGAATAGCCGGTGGTGTTTCTCCACGTTGTTCGGTATGCCCACAAGGCTTTGGGAAATCTTAAAGCCCAGTCGTGTCTATGTGATGCAACTGTTTTTGTAAGTATTGCCTCTATCACCTTATTCATGCTCTCTACTTGGCCATTTCCCTGTGGGTGATACAGAGTGGTAATTTTGTGCTGAATGTGATAATTTTTTAATGTTGCAACGATTTTATTACCTACAAACTTCGGTCCTCCGTCCATGATTATGTCCCTCAAGAGGTCATATCGCACAAATATTTAGAATAGGAAATGAATCATAGAGTCCTCTGTAGGTCTTGGAAGTGCCTCTGCTTCAACCCATTTGGTAACATACTCTGTTGCTACTAGAATATATGTTTTCTGATTTGATGATGGGTTGATCGGACCAAAAAAATTGAGTGCCCAACACTCAAATGGTTTGATTACTAGCTGTGGGTTTAAAGGCATTTTGTTGGACTATCCAGGGCATCCTGCTCTTTGGCAACTGTCACAGGCTTGAACAAATTTCTTAGCGTCTTTAAAGATTGTGGGCCAGTAATAACCTTTTTTCAAAACCTTGTGACCAGCCCTGCGATCTGCAAAATGTCCGCCACACGATCCGTCATGACAAGCTTTCAAAATGTCAAATATTTCATCTTCATGGACGCATCTTCTGATGTGCATATCTGCCCCTGTATGAAATAGGTAGCCCCCAATCCAAGAAAATCGGGTACTACGTTGCACAATCTGTTTTTGTTCATTGGGGGTTAGATGCTTTGTTGCCTACTACTAAATAATTTGCAACATCAGCATACCAGGGTGTCTTGATAGTAACAACAAACAAATGTTCATCTGGGAATTTATCTTCGACTGCTACTGCGTCCGCTGGCTTTGGCATTCGTGAGAGAAAATCAGCTACATGATTCTCTTTCCCAGGTCGATCTTTTATTGTGATGTCAAATTCCTACAATAAAATCAACCATCTTGTTACCCTACCGTTTGTAACAGGTTTATTTGCTAAGTATTTTATGGCAAAGTGATCTGTATATAAAACAACAGGATATCCAGTGATATAATGCCTAAATTTATTTACAGCATATATTATAGCTAAAAACTCTTTTTTAATTACGGTATAGTTTAGCTCAGCATGAGACAAATTCTTGCTAATATAATAGATTGCATATGGTTTTTTGTCTTCTTCCTACCCAGGGACTGCTCGAATAGCTATGTCTGAAGCATCCGATGAAATTTGAAATGGCAGATCCCAATTTGAGCCTTTGAGCACTGGGGATGTTGACACAAGATTTTTCAGATCCTCAAAAGCACAATCGCATTTATCTGTCCAAATAAAATCAACATTCCCTGTTAGTGCGTCTAGAGGTGCAACTGTTTGAGAAAAATGTTCTATGAATCTCCTATAATAACCAGAAAATCCTAGAAAACTGCATACCTTTGTCTGTGTGGTAGGAGTAGGTATTAACAAGATGATTTGAATTTTGGTCGGATCTAACTGTATTCCAGCTGCTGAGATATAATGACCTAGGATGAGCCCTTCGGTCATCATCATATAGCACTTTTTAGGGCTCAAGCAAAGCCTAGTGGCAATACATCATTGCAGCACCTTTTCCAATGTGTCTAGTGCTAGCTCAAAATCATCTCCATATGGTGTGAAATCATCCATATATACTTTGAGCCCTTCATTATTAAATATGAAAAGATGTTGAGGATGGCCCTCTGAAATGTGGCAGGGGCATTGCATAGGCCAAAGGGTAGGACTCTATAAGAAAATGTTCCCCAAGGACAGGTAAAAGTAGTTTTATCCTGGTCTTTAGGGGCAATCTGAATCTGATTGTATCCACTAAAGCCATCCAAGAAAGAAAATAATTTCTTTCCTGCGAATGTGTCTAATACCTGATCAATGAATCGAAGGGGAAAGTGGTATTTCTAGGTTGCTTTGTTTAATTCTCTGTAATCTACACAAATCCTCCATTTTCCATTCTTCTTTGACACCACTACTAGTGGAGAGACCCACTTGCTATTAGAGATTGGATAAATAAAGTTTACATCTAAAAGTTTTTGTAACTCAGCTTTCACAATATCTTTCAGGTGAGGTTTGAGTCTCCGTTGTGGTTGGCGAATGGATCTAGCATCATTTTCTGTATAAATGTGGTGCGTACACAGTTGGGGATCAATTCCCTTCATGTCCAGATAATCCCATGAAAAAGCTTCCTTATATTTTCTCAGTAGTTGGACCAGCTTTTCTTCTTGTTCAGGAGTCAGGTTTTTGTTACTATTCATGGTTTTTCCTGGCTCAATCTCTATCATTTTTTGTTTGAAACAGAGGTAGTGGGTATTGATTGATCATGAGTGTCTTTGAGGGGATCTTCTTCTAGCTCATTGTCAAATGCTGCTTCTATCATGTGACATTGTACATGGGATCTGGATTTGAATTGGTTAATGAAGTTGTTAATGATGTCATCCTCTGCTTAGTCTTTAAAATTGAGGGAATATCCTATCATTAATGGGGACCTAATGTTTTATGTGAGATATGATATAGGTTGTTTGTTAGTTTTCATTATTGTTAAACTTGGCTGGGCTGGACGGTATAAAGCTAGATTCTTGGTATTACTCCCTCTAGTTATAGTCATACTGCCTTGTCGAAAGCCAATGTAAGCATCAGCAGTCGCAAGCCAAAGTCTACCTAAGATTAAAGGGTGTCCATCGAGTCGGTTTTTGGGGTTGATTATCAGAAAGTTGGCAGGGTATTCCCAATAATCTACATATACCATTACATCGTGTAGTGTACCTTCTGGCCTAACTACCGTTTGGTTAGCCAGTTCCAATAAAGTGGTGGTTGGTTCCACTGATGTAATGCCAAGTTTTTGACAAGTGATGGTTGTTAAAATATTAATTGCAGCCCCTAAATCAACTAGGGCATTTGAAAAGGTTTGTCCATTTATTTGCACTGTCATTATAGGATTCCCTGGGTCTTCATATTTGACAGGTGCTTCTCTTCCTAATAATAGGTCAGATAGGGTGCCAACTACTTGGACAGTTGGGTTAGTTGTTATTCTCCTCTTTGGCTTTCTTATATATAAATCTTTGATGGTTTTTGCATATATTGGGATATCTTGGATAGCTTGGAGGAGTGGAATTTTTATACACAAATTTCTTAGTTCTCCCAGAAGATCAAAGTCAAGATGTTCTATAGGGCGCGGCATGATTAATCGTTTTGGGAATGGGGGAGAAGATGTGGTTGCTTGGTCATGGGTTTGTTGTCTGACCACATCCTCTTCTTGTAGTGGTTTTTCTACTGGTAACGGATTTTCAACTTGAGCATTTTTATCTCCTTCAGTTTCTATTATGCGCCCAAACCTTAATTGAAGTTCGTTGCACTACCTTATGTTGGTTTCTAGTTCTGATGTTTCGATTATTTGAACAGCTTGAACCGGGGGTTCAAGTTGGGTTGGGCTGGGAGTTGCGGTCGTAAGTTGGACTGGGGATTTTGTTGTAGTGTATATGGCGCTGCGAATGTAGGTTGAGGGAGAGGGATGGTTCCAACTGGTTGATTCATCGATCTTTGCCAGTTTGACTGCCAGGCTTGACTTTGCGAAGTGGAAGGGGACCACTGTGTTGGATATGCATTGTTTTTCCAACATGGTGGAGAGTAGGGAAAGTTTGGCCAATTAGTTTGGCTTGTTTGATTTGGCAATGGTGATGAAGGAAATGGTTGTTGCGACTAGCTTGGAAAGGGTGGCTAATTTTGCCACATTGTATTATATTGATGAGTATGATATTGTGGAGGTTGGAAACAAGAAGATGGATCAGAGGGCATACCTGGATGTCGTGGATTCCATTGATGGCGCTGATTGAGTAGGTACATTGGTTCTGATTCTTCTTCTGCTTCTTTGTACACTACTTTCAAACCTGGGAGTGAGGGGCAGTTCTCTGTGGAGTGATCTTTTATACAAATAGCACAAACTTGAACTGCATCCAGTGGGCACTCTTTATGGCTGTGTTTATTTATGAATCTAGGACAGAATATTGCCAGGTTTTGCTCTACTTCTACTTGTTTGTATTTAGCTTGCATAATATTGAGTTGCGTTGTCAAAGTCCCCAATATATCAGTTTTGAAATTCTCCAGTAAATTCCCAATTTTTGCACGGGTTACTCCTCCACCAGAGATCTTGTTGTCCCTTGTGAGCATGTCATGTTCCGCTGGTTTTAGCATTGTACTACCTCTTGAACTCCTGATACATAAATCAATAATGACAGCAAAATTTTCTTGATAAATGTCACCTTTTCCCATAATATTTATTGTTTCAGCCCATTGTTTCTTCATCCCTTTAATTAATGTCATTTTTAACACATTGTGAGGTAAGGGTAATGATGCATAAGGAGATCTCTGAATATTATATTGAAAACGTTCAACATACTCTTCCAGTGTCTCATTAGGTCTAGCTAACATCTGAAATATTTCATCCTTTAATTCTCTAGACCTACAATAATCCCGATATTTCTTTAGAAAATCGCCTTTCATTTGATCCCAATCGTTTATAATACCTCCACCTAACCCCATAAACCATCGTAAAGCTACTCCTTTTAATGTGGAGGGAAATAATTTTAGCTTTTGGGGATCGGTGGTATAGTCATACCCTCGGCATAATACATCGAATTCAAACAAAAATGTGTCTGGATCTTCCGATGTTAGGCCATGGAATGTAGGAATATGTTGGAGAGGAATGGCTTTCATAGGTGCATTAACTGCAGTATCTACAATGGGATATTGCAGTGTGGAGGTTTGAGGTGTTTGCTAGTTCTGGACCATTTGATCAAATATGTGCCAATATCCTTCTGGGATTTCTAGGGAGTTATTCCTACGCTTACTAGAAGGAGTATGAATGGCCTTATCATCACTTCCTTAGTCTGGGATGATGAGAGTTCCTTGCTGAACTAATATCTAGGGGGAACTTAGCTCTTCAGGTTCTTCAGCTTTGTTCTAGATGATTTTGACAACACTTCCCTTACATGGGTTGCTTAGTGGCTAAACTATTCCAAGAGGAGATCTTGGTTCTTATGTTTCCCCTGTTTCACCTCCTCCTTCATAGAGATTACTAAGGTTCCCTTCTTGTAACGATTTTGGGCTAGAATTCTCAATTTCTTGAAAATCTTGCTCCTCTGTTTGGTTGTGCACCTTAGCAAAGGATACGTATGGTGATTCTATGGCCCGAAGGGAGCTAGTAGGTTTTCTAGAAGCAACTTTTCTAGGGCCTACTGACGGCTGAGATTTTGCTTATTTAATAATATTTTCTATAAAGGTCAATCAGCCAAGGGTCACCGGTCCCTTAGCTTTATCAGGTTTGGGTAGTGGTTTTGGATTCTTTTCAGGCTTTTTATGCTTAGTCATGCACACAAATCAAATACTTATTTCTACCCAAAATAATCAACAAATCTACAGGAAAGCAGGCGAGGGAGCAGGGTTGTTACATGCTCCATACGCAGGTTCTTACCTTCCATTTTTAAAACCCGCCTCTCTCCTAGCAGGTACTCACAATACTCTCTTTTCAAAAGAAACAAATGGCTACACTCTCTCCGACAACGGCACCAAAATGTTGAGTGATAAAAGGTGTCGTTTAACCCCTATTTATCCTACATTAATTATAAATCTAGGCACAATTTTTTTATCTCAAGAGTGTACTCAGTCTGAGGCGGTCACTTATTCAAGAGTAATGCTTATAGTATAGTGCTTGCAAAAGTAAATGAATGTTGGAAACAAAATCTAATTGTAATGGAAAGAAACTTAAATGCTTTGTAACTAAATCATTTATTCAGTAGCCACCAGTCATGGATTTAGTAATGATAACTCTTTCCCCTGTAAACTGATGTAAATGAAAATCAATCATAGACAAGATATCTAATCTGAGAACTTAGACGACAGTAATTAATGTTCATTACAGTTGTAGATATTTCTATCCACACTAAAGTAAATACTAGAAATAACAATTCGATTAGCAGAAAAGGAACAGCGACTAAATCTATTGAAAAGGTCGAACAACAAGGCTTAATCTATAGAAATGAATTGAGCAGCGATCTTAACCAAAATGAATTGAACATCAATCTTCAACTAATAAAGGAATAGCAAACCTAATTAAGTGTAACCACACAGTGAATATAGAGTAATTGAATCAATAATCTTATTCTAGTATAACGGACATTAACCACAGGTATAAAGGAATGGCAATTGCAACTATAATTGAACGGCAGTTAAATGAAAAGCAATTGCAATTGTAAGTGAACCGTAGTTAAATTAACAACAATCACAACTATAAATGAATAGCAATCGCAATTGTAAATGAACAGCGAAATCCGAATTCGACAGTGCAATATTGTTTCAGAATGAACAACATGTCATTTTAAGTTGTGAATAATAATCTTGCTATCCAATTACGATTTCGATATAACAGAGCAATTCAGTGAAATGTTCGGAAACAGAAGATTACTGAATAAAGCGAATTAAGGAAATGCAAAGGAAATCAAACCACACACAACTGTAATTGTAAAATAGTTATACAAAAAGCAAGTGGATCCACAAGCGCTGGGCCCTTAGCCACCAGGGAAGCACTACTGCGTTTACTCCAGGTTCAGATAATAGAATAGCAACTGAATTATATATTAATCATATATGGCAGAGTTACAGCTATCACTCTTCAAAGAGAGTTGATGATAAAAGTTGAGATTAGAATATTAATTTCTACAAATTGATAATAATATCTGCCCCCTGGGCTACCAAAGTTGTCCCTTTTTATAATGGTCAGGCAGAAGTATCAAGAGTATAGATAATTCTTGAATCAGTGATCCCTCAGGATCAAAGGATCCTGAGGGATTCGCTATATCTTTGATCTCCAGTTTATCGTTTTGTCTTCTTGCGCTGATGGCTTCCTCAAAGGGACAGCAGTTGCTTCTGCTTTGTCTTTTCCTCCAATTTTCTATTTCCTTCACTTTCTGTATAGAAAAAGACAATAATTAGTTATTTTGTATCAATCACAAATTTCCTTACTTCTATCATAATTCTTTAACATATTACCATCTTAGAATGTAAAGGAGTTATGATTCAAAGGAAAAGATAAAGAAATAAATGGTAAATACATACATTTTCCATCACTCAACAACAAGACCGAATCACTTATCTCGAATTGAGATAGGCAAGGAGCCAACAAATTTGGAGGAGGGACTACCGGATGCACAAATCTTTGCAGTGTGCTTCACGAACATCCATTTTGAAGATATAATTCATCTTTAACCACAAGGACTGCGCTGAAGGAATATTCAATCCAGCAGAAGAAGGAATTTTCTGTCATCATGGGGCACCTCTATAAAATGGGAAACAATGAGATATTGTGAAGATATGTACCTGAATTTGAATGAGGATAGATCCTAGGGAAGCACATGGGGGGCCTACATGAGGACACTATGCAGGAAATGTGACTGTACAGAAGGTTCTTCGCGCTGGGCTATGGTGACCAACCCTACAACAAGATTCAAAAGCACATTATCGAGCCTGCAACATATGTCAAAGGACTAGAAAACCATCATGAAGGGATGAGATGCCACTCAATCCATAGATGACAATGCAGTCATTCTAAAAATGGGCAATCGACTTTGTGGGACCAATCAAACCTCAAGGAAAGATGGGTGCGCGCTACATCATCATTGCGATAGAGTAACTGACTCGATGTGCGAAAGCATAGTTTTTTAAGGACTACATGGCCGCTATAGCTGCGAAATTTTTGCTCGACAACGTGTTGACACGGTTTGGTTGCCTGAAAATCTTAATGAGTGACTGCGGAACGCACTTCCTGAATGAAACCATCAGCGCACTCATCGAGGAGTTCCAGGTGTATCATCAGCAAAGTACACTGTACCATCTGCAAGCTAATGGGACAGTAGAAGCATTCAACAAAATTCTGGAGACTGTGATGACTAAAGTATGTAACGTGCAACGAAATGATTGGGACCTGCACATAACTGCCATATGATTGGCATACAGAACCACGTGCAAAAAATTGATGGGTCATACACCTTTCAGGTTAGTCTATGGCACAAAAGCTATCGTGTCGATGGACCATATCATCCCTAGTTTGCGAATTACAGCACTTATGGGTATGTCAAACCGCGAAGCCTTGGAAGAGAGGCTCGCACACTTATAAGAAATTGAGGAAGAACGGTTTTTGGTGGGATTCCATCAACATGTACAAAAACAGCGGGAGAAAGCCTGGCACAACCGCCATATCAGGTTGCACACCTTCAAGGTAAACGATTTAGTAGTGTTGTATGACAGCAAGTTCAAAAATTTTCCCAGAAAATTTAGAATGCACTGGTTGGGACCATATGTGGTAAAAGAGGTCATAAATGGAGGCGCAGTCCAGCTAGTCAAACTTAATGGAGAACCCTTCCCAAAAAAGGTAAATGGAAATCACCTAAAGCCCTACACGAGTGGGTCGGTTGTCTGACTAACCGACTAATGCACAGTCTTCGTGACCCAAGAAATCGGACAAGGGTGTAGGACTATAAACATAAGTACTAGAAGCCGACACCAAGGAAGAGAATCAACTCAGACGCAGATGATTCAGAAGCAGAAATGCAACAAATCCAGTCAATAGCAGAATGGGGCATTGCGGACCTTCACGCCACACAGGCACAGGTGGATGTACGTCACGCAAAGATCGCTACACCAGTAGAGTGACTCGGGACGAGTCATAATTATTGTGTTGGGGGCCTGTTTGGTAGTGGATCCCCCCATAGCATGTTTTTGGGGCTTAAAGCCCGAGTTTTGGTCAACGTAATGTAAAGATTCTGTGAAATGCAAGCGCGGAGTGCGAAAGTTTAGGATGAGTCATAGGGTTGTCTACCCTAAAATAATGTAATTGAATGTAAATTGTGTCGACCTACCCATGGTCTGTGGACCATGGGATTGTATAAATAGAGCGAGGCTCTAAGTGTAAAGACAGGTCGAGGTTTTTGGAAAGGAATAAATATATGCAAAGGCATGGTTAGAGGATAGAAGTGGATCTGAAGGTATTGGGTTGTAGTAGTAGGTAAAGGCTCTGCAGCTGAGTGCGTAGAGGCCTAGTAGAGTTTGCAGCTGGGTGTGTGGACCCTTGTAGTTGAGTGTGCAGGGTGGAGTCGGGTTTGTATTGAACTGAACTTGAAAAGGATCGTTAATAAAGCTAAGTTTATTCGGCATATTGTGCATATGTTTTGTAGATCTATATTTTGATGTTCGTCATTAATGGTACCTGGTTATCTATATGCATGCACTTGTATGTATGTCTATGTGATGAAAACTTTCTAAGTAATTAATGAATAGAACCTAACTAAGGAAGACTTGGGTAATTAATATTAGTTGCACCACAGCTGGATCTGCGCAAAGGCAATCCCATAGGACGCAGGGAGCCCGCTGGTGCACGTAAGCTAGTAAGAGCAAGGGTTTAATCGCATACCTATCGCCCATATCAAACATCCCAGGGTGTGGAAACCTGGTTCCAACACCCTCCCATACTACTTTGGGTGAGACCTAAGTTTGTGCTCCGCGAACTGTTGCCAAAAGGGCCAGTAGTACCGGGATTTTCTTGGCTAAACTCATTTTTGAACCTGGGTCAAGCCCCAAGTAGCCAACAAGTTGTATTTAAGCTCTTTTTCCGACTTGTAAAAAATGAAATGAAAAGATTGTCGAGTATTTTTCCCTTTTTGACTTGTTAAAGAAAATAAAAATGGGGAGTCCACTTTAAGCTCTTTTCTAACTCTCAAAACACGTAAATATTGTCGATTTCTTGTCATTTTGACCTTGTAAATGGTTTTGAAATGTCTTTTACCCAATATACATTTACCCCTTTTCCGAGTTGGGATAAACTATTTACGAAAAAGGTACTCCTTGGCTGATATGGTCAAGAGGTTCTTTCGAGTATTATTTTCTACCTTTTCGAGCTAAGGAGACAACTTTACGAAAAGGGACCTTTTGGAGTTTTATTTTCCATGTCTTTTTCAAACTCTCTAAACATGAAAAATATATCGAGTTTCTTCCTTTTTTGAACTCGTTAAACTTTAATGACATCGGATTCGTCACCATGACAAACACGAGCTTCTCCTTCCTAGGGCTCGTTAATCTTACTAAGGTCGGATCTATCTTAAGGATGGACTTACATTCCAAGCATATGCTATCCCCTTCAAGATTGAGATTAAAAATAATTGGGGTACTTTCCAAAAATGGTGGGGGAACCAGTTGTGTCGGCAGCTTGTCACTCTTTAACATGACACTCTTTTGTTTTGTGTCGGTTTGGGATATCCTCACTTCATCATTGACCTTCCTGGGTTTGCGCTGCCAATTTTTTCCTTTCCATCTGATCTTTTCCATGTCATCATGACCTTCGATCCTATGGATCCAAAAGCTGCCAAACTCCAGAGTCATGTCGTCGATATGTTCAAGAGTTAATCCTTCTGCATTTTACACTCATTCCTGATTCTCTATATCATCCATAATCATTGCATTCCTTGTCTTGTGTCGATGATGTGGGATACATCATGGTCGTCCTTTGAAAAGGTCACTTCCTTTTGACTTCGGCTCATTATTCGAGAAGTTAGCAGAGAGACTCCCTTCCAGTACCTTAGAAGTTGCATTCCCTAATGGCAAGTTCTTCGCACTCGATGACAAGTTCTCATCATTAGATTTCGATCGAGTGACTTCACGGGTTCTCGACTTCAATTCCTTATTCGCACTCCATGAATTGTGCTACTGGTACCTTAAGAACCGTTATCATTACTGGTGGTTTCTCTCGCACATGTTAAAATTTCACATCATTGATTGGTAATCAAGCGCTTTCTAGCATGTTTGACTTCAACACATCTATTTGCATGCTAGAATTTGTACTTTGGTCAGGTTGTGTTAGAGCGCAAGACCCTAGGCTCAGATTACGGAAGTCCAGGTTGCAGGGCAATGTGGCATGATCATGCCTACATACATGTCTCTTTCAGATGGATGGTTGACCATACCATGAGTATGTTATATGTGATCCTTCTCATCATTGGATGGTTGTGACCATACCTTGGGTTTGATATGATCCTTCTTACTGGATGGCTGTGCCCATACCTTGGATCCATTTACATGATCTTGTTCTAGATGGTTGCATCCATACCACGATTCATGTATCAGATATTTCAGTGATGTATATGTATCTATTCTTGCTTGCAGGTTTTCCGACAGCAGTCTCCAGTTCCATGCATCTACTCGTAAAGCATTTCACCCCTCACTCTTGTTCGGCCTTCATGCTTTAGGGGGCATTTGTTACACAACATTTTATCATTGTCCTTGTACTCCTCGTTCTTCGATCCTAGAGGGCATCTACAGTGACCCTCATGTGTTTCCCTGATATGAAGAACATGTCCTTACATCCCTTTGCATCTACAGAACATTTCCCTCTTACATCATTTCCCAAGAATATTCCTTCAAACTCAGTTTTCAAGACCGACGCTAGCACTCAGTTTCTTCCATGTGCCGATTTGCAGATTCTAACATTGGACCTAGCACCAAACAGTTATGGTAAAACATTCATGACCCATGCCGACCCTCTTTTGGCAAGTTTTTAAAAATGGAGCCGAAGCTTCCAGGTCTAGAAGCTTCATGAACAGAAGTCTAGTAAATGGTTAGACGAGATAGAGCCAAGAGAGATTGTTTTGGCTTCTTTCCCCTATTAAAATGGAACAAACCAAAAGGAATAAGGCCTCTCCCATAATAGGAGGATCCATTTCCCCTCTCTCAAGCTATATAAACTTCCCCTTTTCCAAACTCAGCTAGCTAATGAAGGAGCTTGGACAACCAACAATATCTTAATAGCTTTAGCCTTCTAGTTCATGTTTGTAAAGGGAGAATAAGCTTGTAGTGTTTGGTTTGGAGCAAAGAGGAAGAAGCCTTGAACTTCCATTGTTTTGAGGGTGAATCATGGGATGCTAACAGTGGTGTTGGAACTCGAACACGTCGAAGGAGACCTACAACGCTAAGGCAAAGGTTGTACTTTCCTTTTTGTCATAATAATACAATTGATATTTTGTTTCCTGTATCAATTGCATATGTTAGTTGGTAGCTTAAGACTCCTTAGCCTCTTAAGTAGGTTGAATATTTTGTATGCTATCATGTGTGCTTTGGTTTCTTGTCTCATTGTTTCAGGTGCTTGATTGACACTAAAGAGCTAATCGTTGGAGAAAATGCACAAGGACTTCATCAAACAAGGATTACCGATACAAGAGGTAGGATATTATCCATTCTCAATCTAAGGGAACTTATACTAGATTTTCTTGTTTGTGGCTAGACCCTTTCCCCTGGGCTAGAGGGATTGTCTCTATCCACAGAGAGAATCTTCCTACTCCACAAGAAGGACCTAAAGGAATTGTGCAATTCTCAATGACAAATTTGCCTAATTAATAGGGCTAATTCCTCATCAAACAACACAAGTAATTAGGAGCTTGGAGGCTATGAAAATTGGTTAAGTATTGGCCAAGATCAATCAGTCAGGCAAAGGATATGAGATACAGGTGCAAGTTGAGTTCAAGCTTGAGCAAAGCATATTTTATTCATCCAAATTCTTTGATTAATGCAATACAAATAATAGAGGGTTTTGAGCGGTTGTTTTCCCCTAGATAAATCTTTGTGTATGTGTGTTAAATCTTGATGCATGTTAAGGATTTGTGTTCTCAATCGTGAATTTTCTTCAATCTACGCATTAATTTAGAATCTACATATTAATTTCTAACCCACTTCGGCTAGATAATGCTAGATTGCACCAATTTTATATAAAAATATATAAATCTTAGTGAAAATTTGTGTTTGGGGTGGTGGTGTCATTCTTAACATGGCATAGATCTTTGTGGGATCAACCTTGATCCCAAAAAAAAAGTATATTAAAACCAAATATATTACCACTTTGAACTCCAAAGAAAACCTTTTTGGGTTCAACAAACAAAAATGTTAAAATATGAAGATAAAGTTTCAAAGATGACTACGATGAGAAAAAGATGGACCTATTTCTTTATCCTCAAATGCTTTCTTAACCTAAAATCATCAAAAACTAAGACAATGTTGTGTGCCTTACAACAACATATTTATTAGATGTTAGACTCTATATATAAACTATTTTGTATAACCTTTGACTTTTATATAACTTTATATTGGTAAAAAAATTAATTTATACAATAAAAATATAATGATTCTAATACCTCATAAATTTTATATAACTTTATATTTGTAAAAAGATAATTTTATACAATAAAAATACAATGGTTCTAACTAATGCTTTTAATTTAAATTATGAGTTTTTCCAATAATTTTCCATTTTATTGTAATAAGGATTTTTCTCATTCTCCTAATATTTCATATCATTTTATCAATACCAACATCCAAAACTTCATATTTACTAAACATGCATTCCTCCATTTCATCCTTCTCTATGCAAATCATTGTTTCCAGCCATACCAATTTACCTTCGTATTTGTTCATTTATCCAAACATGGATTTAATACCCCATGGGATAAGTTGGCTCTTGACGTGTTTACAAAATTGTATATTGACATTGTGTGAGACTTTACCTCTCAATGAATTTCGGATTTATTAAAAGTGATTGAATCCCCACCGTTGAGTCACGTCATCTGAATTTATTTTTCTGTGACCCTTTTCCATTTTACTAAATAATAAATGCCTTTGAGATGCAATAATGAAATTGTTTAAATGGTGTACAAGTTGGCGTCAAAATATTAATGTGGTCTTTCTTTCTCATAAGAATTTACATTTTTTATTTCTACTTTTAATTTGAGCATCACTATTTTTATTTTTTAATGGATATTTTCTAATGGATTCAATCTTACAAATTTGGATACATGTTTAGTAAATAATAAATGTTTGTGAGATGTAATAGTGAAATTGTTTGTGAGATGTAATAGTGAAATTGTTTAACTGATAGATAATTTTCCATCAAAATATTAATGTAGAAATTTTTTGTAGATCCAAATTGTTTAGGTAATTTGTTAAAATAAAAGATTTAATTTACTTTACTTATTAACGGAAACAATTAATCAATAGAGAAATCACAACATAAATACGTAACAAGATTCAATCGCATATGCTCAGAGATTTATCTAAGGGGAAAGCTTGCTGCTCAAAACCCATTCCGATCTGTATTGCATTAAATTAGAAAATAGAGAAGAAATACAATGTTCGTTCAAGTTTGAACAATCTCTGCACAAGTATAATTTATCTCACTGCCTCACAAGCTGACTCTGGCAATACTTAGCCAATTATGTTGCCTTCCAAGCTCCTATTTCTTTGTGCTGTTAATTAAAGAATTAGCCCCCTATTAATTAGGGAAATCCCCATCCTGAATTATACAATCCTTATAGGCCCTTCTCTGACTACATGCACCACCTGTGCAACTCGGAAAATTATACAACCAATAATAGATTGTCGTTGAACTCCAATATCAACTTGGTAACTCGAATTTCATGCATGCACGAGTTAATTATGGTTGATTTATCAGTTAACTAGTTGAACATTGATTTGCACCCCACTGCTAGACCTCCTACTAGTTCCTCCAACAGTTGGAACTAGTTTAACTAACTTTAACTCAGTTTAACTAAATTAAACTATTACAACTCAAATTAAACTCAACCTAAGCTCCTAAAATTTAAGAAACACTCTACATGACTCAAGTTAGGCCCTCAACTTGAATTTACTGAGCCAAATAAGTGAAATTAACTTAGTTAACTCATTCTTGTTGTCTTGTGATGTGGAATTACAATTTTCTCTTAATTTAATTTAAGGGAAAATTAAATCAGGTTTTTTTGTTGCCATTTTCAACACTCCCTCTCAACAAGAAAGGGATTATCATATAACCCAATCCTATCTCTATGGAACTCGAATTTTCCTCTTGACAATGCCTTTGTTAAAATATATGCATCAGAGAGTTTTATACAACTCTAATTATCACAACAAATCACAGTGGGATTCATCATCTGACCAAATAACCCAACAAGAATCTTCCTCATCCAGATAACTTTACAAATTGCTTGACTAACAATCATGTACTTTGCTTCTATTGAACTGAGTTCAACTAATCTCTACTTTCTGTTGTACCAAGAAATTGTTACTAACCCAACACTGAAGATGCCTCCTAATGTGTTTTTCCTATTTGATGGAATATCTACCCAATCTGCATTTGTGAAGTTTGCACCTTCACTCCCTTTGTCTGCCTATACCAAAGACAAAACTGAGTGGTGCCTCTAAGGTATCTCAACACATGTTTGGTTTCCTTCCAATATGGTTTGGTTGGCTTAACCATTGCTTGACTAATCTAGTTAACTTTATAACACATGTTTGGTCATATGTTCACCAAATACATAAGTGAACCCACAAGTTTCTTGTAGATGGTAGCCTCCACTACTTCACTTGAAGTAGCATCTTCCTTCCTCCAATTCCCTACTAGAGGAGTCTCCATGGGTTTGTTGCTCTCCATGTGGAACTTCTTAAGTATCTCATTGGCATACTTGCCCTAAGAGACAAACAGTTCCCCATCTCCTTAATACTTCCAAACTAGGGAAATAATGCACAAGTCTAATGTTCTTCATCTCGAATTCTCTTGTGAGATCCTCTTTGCAAGACTTGATCAGTTTCTCATCACTAGTTAAAATTAAATCATCAACATATAATACTATAATCAATAATTTACCTTCAACAAAAATATGGTAAAGGTTTGCATATGCTTCACTTTTGGTGAAGCCCAACCTAGTGAAATAATTATAAATCCTGGTGTACCAAGCACATGTTGCTTGTTTCAATCCATATAGCGCTTGCTTGAGTCTACACACATGCAACTCTCTATCGAAGGTCTCAAATCCTTTCAACTACTCAATGTATACTATTTCTGACTATGGAATCATATTCCTCTACCATGGCATCAACCCATATTGGCTTATGCACTTCTTCCTCGAATGAGGATGGTTCTATCTCAATTATCTCACTCATCAGAGACATGTACCTAGCATACCAATCTGGTGACCTCCTCTACTTTTGTTGTGATGTGGGTGCTCCCACATTCTCTCTAACGTCATGCAATAAGCTGTCAACCTCCCTAGTGCACTTCCTTCCATCTCTAGATGTCTCTGCATGAGTGGGTGTTTCCACTCTCTTTTCCTCTACTTGTGGTTGCTGCGCAACATCCTAAGGTTCTTCCTTTGGAGCCAAAATTTCCTCATATGCATGCAACTGAAGCTCTCTCTCAAGGAAACCTCTCATGGCCTTCTCTTCATCGAAATGCACATCTCTACGAACAACTATCATCCTGTGAGATGGAAAGTACACCTGATAGTTATGAGATGTATTAGTGTACCCCATAAATATGCCCAACTTAGCTGTCGAATCTAGATTTTTCCTTGCATCCTTGGAAACATGATAGTAAAGTGATGAACTAAAGACCCTAAACTGCCCCACATCTGGTTTCTTCCCTGAAAAAACTTTTTCTGGTGTACTCATCTCAAGAATCCGATGATGACTCATGTTCCGCACATACACAGTTGTGTTGAATGCTTCAACCCACAAGTGCAACAATACACCATAATCAAGCAACATCACTCGTGCAGCTCCCACAATACTTATGTTATTCCTCTCATCCACCCTTGTGAGTTATAGGGTGTTATTAACTCCTGTCGAATGCCTCATGTTGCACAGAACTCCTTAAAATCATTCAACATATATTCACCACCATTATCGCTCCTGAGAGCCTTCACTTTCCTACTAGTGTCTTTCTCAACAAGTGCCTTAAATTCACAAAATTTGGAGAAAGTATGGTCTTTCTTCTACATGAATAAAATCTAGCAATTACATGAGAAATCATCTAAAAATATAACATAATACCTATGCCCGGCCATGGAGGCTGTCGAGAAAGGTCCACACACATCTAAGTGAACTCTTTCAAGGATTGGTTGTGCTCTATTTTCCTTTGCATGATAGGTGGCTTTGGTGTGCTTCCCTAATGTACACCCTTTTCATGTATCTTGCTGCTCTAGTGCACACTTGGGAAGTCCTGTAGAAACATGTTGCATGATCTTCAAAGCTCCATGGTGAAAATGGCCAAGTCTCTTATGCCATAATTCACTGATGTCTCGACTCTGCACCTTCTCTGCTTTCATGCTCAAGGCATCACAGTGTTCTACATCCAATTTGTAGAGGTTCTTCACTTGAACCCCGACCTGCTTCACTTATCTCGTGGATATATGTCTAAGAAAACCCTTTCCTTTGCTAAATATCACATCGTAGCCACGATCTTCCAACATAGAAACTTAAACTAAATTCTTCTTCAGACCTGGAACATACATGACATCTTTTAATGTGAGAGGAGAATCAAACTCCCTTTGAAAATTAATTGTATCGATATCAATTGTGTTATACCTTCCATCATCTCCCATCTCAATGTGCATCTAGAGGTCCTTCTCCTCCAAGTCACTGAAAAAAATTCTTTGTTGCCTGTCATATGGAATGAGGCTCCACTATCCAGATACCACACATTATCCATCACCGATGTCACCATGCATGCAATGAGTGTGAAATCCAACTCGAATTGTGAAGCTAGAGCTTCACCTGCCACTACTCCTAAAGGATTTTTGTTGGCCTTCTTGTGCATACACTTCATGGCATAGTGTCACAGCTCATGAATATCCTTTGGATTGGGATTTCTTCCCTTTCCCTTTCTTTTCCTTTACAACCAAGGCACAGTTCTCCTAATCCTCAACCTTGGATGAAGTTCCATCTCTGTTGCTCCGCCCGATCTCTACTTGCACTAGATCAGACCATAACCGCTCCTAGCTTAGTAGTTTATCTCTACCATTTGCAGAATCTTGATCACTGTGGCAGCGCTTGGGAAGACCCAACAAAGCTAGAACTACCATATCTTCTTCTAAAATAGTAATACCAACCCTTCCAATTTCATCACGACACTATGTGAATTTTATCAGGTACTTCAAAATTGATTCAGCCTGAATCTGCATCTTGATGCTACGAAAATTGTCCTTCAGTGCCAACTTCTTGTGGTCATGTTGTTCTCAAACAAGTCAATCATTGTTTTCCACATCATGAATGGAGTTTCTTTCCTGTGGAGATTTGAGACAATATGATCTTGAACTTCATCCAATATGATCCTCCTCGCTTTAGCTGCATCCATCTTCCATTGAGTGAGATCCTATGCATCATGCTGGGGGTTTAACTACATCTATCTCGATGTAATCTAGTATCCCTTTATCATCTAATACCGCCTCCATATGGATCTTACATGCCACAAAATTTGTTGTTCCTTCCAAAGCATACTTGAGCATGAATCCTGTGGGAGTCATCCTCTCAGTCTTGGAGAAAACTTGCAACATTGATCTTGTAATTCAAACCTCCTACACAAACTTCGAATTATCTTCTCTTCTATAGTGATTCTAGTGCTAATACCACGTAGAAATTCCTTGTAGATTTAAATTTCTTATGTAATTTTCTAAAACAAAATACTTGAATCTACTCTTCTAATCAACGTGGACAATTAATCGATCGAGAAATCACAACATAAACATGAGACAATTTTCAATCACATATGCTCAGAGATTTATTTAAGGGGAAATTTGTAGTTCAAAACCCCTTCCTATCTATATCTGTATTGCATTAGAACAATATCTACACAAGTATAATCTATCTCACTGCCTCACAAACTAACTCTGGACAATACTTAGTCAATTTTGTTGCCTGACAAGCTCTTATTTCCTTGCATTTTTTCTCAAGGAATTAGGCCCCTATTAATTAGGGAAATCCCCATATTTAATTGTGCAATCCCTATAGGCCCTTCTTTGACTGCATGCACCACCTATACAACTCAAAAAATTATACAACTAATAGTACGTTTCCCTTGAACTCCAATCTCAACTAGGTAACTCAAATTTCATGCATGCATGAGTTAGTTATGGTTGATTTATCAGTTAACTGGTTGAACACTGAAGTTGCACCCCACTGCTAGACCTCCTACTAGTTCCTCCAATAGCTGGAACTAATTTAATTGACTTTAACTCGGTTTAACTAAATTAAACTATTACAATTCAAATTAAACTCAACCTAGGCTCCTAAAATTTTGGAACCACTTTACATGACTCAAGTTAGGCCCTCAACTTGAATCAACTGAGCCAATTATGTGAAATAACTTAGTTAACTCATTCTTGTTGTCTTGTGATGTGGAATTACAATTTTCTCCTAATTTAATTCAAGGGAAAATTAAATCAATGGTTTCTTGTTGCCATAGTTAACTCATTCTTGTTGTCTTGTGATGTGGAATTACAATTTTCTCCTAATTTAATTCAAGGGAAAATTAAATCAATGGTTTCTTGTTGCCATTTTCAACAATTAATGTAATCCTTCTTTCTCGTACGAAATCAAGATTTTTTATTTGTAGCGATGACTTTTAATTCAACACTAATATTTATATTTTCTAATGGATTCAATACTACATATTTCAAGTTTTACAATAAATCCATATGGGCAGAAAGAACATAATAATAATTTGGTTATGAATTATTAATTACAATCTTAATGTTCATTTTCTTGACAAAGTTTCATTGTGAAACTTTGTGCTCTTTATTGTTAATATCAGGGATCATGTCCACCACATTTGAAAAACAAAGAGAAAGTACTATTTCTTAGTCTTTATTGATGTTATAGGAATTTTTAAAGTTATATGTCAAAAAACTATATCTAAAAACATCATCAACAATAGTTATCTTTTGTGGATGGCCATTTTAGTCGGATGAGCTATTATGTTTGTAGATCAAATTTTCAACTAGCTCAGTTTGTTGGATACAACATAAATTGAATTTTAGAATATGTAGTTGGTTAGTAATAATAGATGTATTCTCTCGATAGCATACACCAACATAGTTTTGCAAATGAGTTATTATATAATTCTCCATTGGATACCTCTACACTAGCTTCTAGATGTCAATTATTTGTTGAGTACATATAATTTAGTATAATTCTATTAGTTGATAATATAGTTGACCCTTTACAATGACACATCACAACTTTTCCAACCTTGCTTCAATTCAATTCAACTTGAAAGAGCAATACTCTCATCTTGCATCATCAAGCCCATGACACTAAACTACTTCAATTTAGTTCATTCATACTTCAACAATTGCTTTCATTATAGTGCCAAAGAGTGTTGATCCCATTATGCTTGTGTTTGACTAGATTTCAATGTATTGGGTTAGCATGCAACCCAATGTGTGAACTATATATTATAGAAAATCATTTGATTATTAGAAGTGTGTGTACTTATGGGTCTTCTTGTGGACCCAAGTATCCTTTAGCTTGGTTTTGTTTGTAGTTCATACTATCTCTTTTTATGAAAATATAAATCTAAATAAGGGCTTTTGTAATATTGTATCCTAGATTACAAGATATTTATTGGCATTGTCACTATGAGTGACATTTTTGTTAGAAAAGAGAAATATCTCTTTGGTGTTCTATTATAGCATAAAGGTCTAAATGTGATTAAGTTTTCTAAGAATCATATGCTAGAAGTTGTCATTACTTGGGGTGTTTTGTGTGTTCAATATAACACTAAAGAAATAATAAATAACACAAGATATGTGCAAAAAATAAGTTCTCATTTTGCTAATAAATATTCACAAAATAGTGAAAGACACTAAGAGAGCAAAGAAAAGCAAGTGCCCACCCACAAGCCTATAATACAATGTGATGGGGTAAGGTTTCTACCACCAAATTTTTTGAAGGGTAGAAGATCAATGAAAGGAATCAGAAGCATGCCAAGTCATAGCTCCAATCCATGAAAATCATAAGCATCATGCCATAGGTAGGAGATGAAATGAATTCAGTACTTAAGAAAACACAATAGGAGGTACATAGAGGTGTTGGACACATAATTCTTTGGCATAAATTCCCTCAAGTCATGCCATATAAGAAAACTTATTCATCCAAAAATCATAGTACAAAAATTCAAATGTATTACTCTAAACAAGAGCAAGGAATCCTCATTAAATACAAAATACCTACCAAAACATATTCAACTTTTAAGCTAGCACAAGTGAGGATGGGCCAACAAGGTGGCCCAAAGGTGAGGTTGAGGTTGTTATGTACAAAATGGGATATAAGCAAACGATAGAACTCATATAAATGCACCATCATAACCATAAAGAGCCATATAGGCAATATGCGTCAATTCAAAGAGGAGAATAATAATACACGCAAGATAATGAGTTTATAAATGTACGGGTCTTAGGTGGGCTTTAGGTCCTATATGTGGTCTAAAGTTGTCCATGTAACCTTGTTGAAAGTAGATTTGGTGACTAATTTTGATTTGGTGACTAATTTTGATTTGGTTAATAAATGTCCGAGTGTATTTTTATGTGTTGATTAATAAGTCAACATGTCTACTTGGATGTAACCTCGAAAATTTATCATAAATTTTTCATTACTGCAAGTCAACTTGTTTGCATGGCAACAACCTCCAACAATGATGATATACTTAATGATTAATAATTTGATGTTGTAAATGATAATGGATATGGTGGTAATTAAGTGTAAGAGATGGTTGTCCCTTGGAGGCCCATTAATGAGAAGACCGTAGATTGTGCTTAAGATTGTCCTATTTATAGGTCAACAATTGAATAAGTTGGGGTTGAAAAACTTTGTATTTAGTTACTTCATGAACTTATGGACATTGAAGCATGCTAATCTTATAAGTTGGATTATGAAGCTCAACTCCTTTCTGGAGTAAGCATTGCATTGAATTTCTACAAGAAGGTTGTCATTTAATGGAGTGTCCATTAGGTTTAGCCATTATTAATCTAAAAATAAGATATCCAATTTTGAAGTCTAGTAGTTCCAAAAATAGGCCATCTAAAGTAATTATTTTCTTCCACAAAAGTCTAAGAGATTGGCGGCCAAAAGTTTTCCCTTGAAGGACTATTATAAAGTAAGGTGAGACATGAAAATTTCGTTAATGATCAAAGAGTATTTAAAATTAATTAGAGGATTCCAAAGCAATGTATCATAGGGTTGATGAAAGGAGGAAGAGGATTTACCATGCTAGCCAAACATGGTGAGGGATTGTAAAGGTGCAACAAAGTAATTAGCCAAAGACCACACACAATGTATATCATGCTAAAGGGGAGCATACTTTATAACTAAAAGAACAAAATGTCATGTAGCAATCAAAGTCATTAAATTGAGTAGTTAAAGGTTATTAAACAATGCCAAAACTTGTAAGGTCTGCTTTGACAAGAAACATATTGACTTATGTACCTACCTCCATAGATCCATCTAAACTATATATCTACCAAGTGCAGAGAATGATCAAATCTTTCAAGATGCAAACCTCTTTTTGAGTGCAAAACTTGAGGAATTGTTTGCACCTCAAGAAATTTGATTCCTCTTGGTGCTTGATAGATCTGGAGTTAAGATGGATTTATGTTGGTTCTTAACAATATTGTTTATTGAAGTTGTATGATCCGGATTGTCGACTCAATGAACAAGAGACTGTGGACAATCCGGATCATACAACTTCAAAAAACTTCCACAGAAGCCTAAAATCTAATATTGTTTATATTTATATAAATTTCACATCTCTATATATAGTCATATTCTTTTTTTTTTTTATTAAAACTTGAATAATACATATTGAAGCTAGCCTAAGCTGACTTTATCCACAGTATGCATATAAAATGCATAATTTATTATGTCCCGGGAATTTTAATTTCCCTGACTAGTCAAACCTTCAATTATTAAGGCTTTAGGCTTCTTAATTAAACTTTATGCAGATACGTTTCATGTGATTAACCCAAATTCTAAACTTTCATTACTTTTTAGTCAGAACCTTATACACCCTTCCTAAACTTTGTTAATCTTTAATCCCGCGCGTATTTTCACTCTCTTAGCTCTAGTCTCAGCTTAACTCAACGTTAACCACACCATGGTCTTAGACTTGGTTAAACTCGACTTAACCTTTTAGTTCATTAATCCCGCTTTATTTCTATTATAACTCTCCTATAATAGAAATATACCATAAACCACTTAACCTTGCCTTTCCTCCTTTCCATGACCTTTGCACATTTACCGATGTGCATCTTATCACGTTCAACCTCAAGAACTCAAACAAATTTAACTTGCATTGATAAACACATCGGGTCTGCTCAGAATATTAACTTGAACGCGCTTTTCCGCGCGATTACTATCCGATCTGTCAACCCATGGATGGTCCTTATCACCGACTCAACAAAGATTTAACTCCGCTATATAAACTCTCATCGGGTCTGATTTCCAAATTAGAACCCGTGCTTGTTTGCATGCGATATGCATCCGATCACCCTTTCAACAGACAGTCTGATCATCTCCACACTTCAACTGGATTAAGTTATCGTTCATAACTTCATCAGGTCCATTTTTCAATTACTGCTTGCGGTTTTGAGGTCGCGCAAAAACCACTTCCGCTTACGAAAACTGCTTCATCCTTCTGCCAACATGTGGCTTAATCTCCACCGCTCATCTTCTTGACTCCATTCTAGGAGACTTAATCCTAGTCGCTTATCACAAACAAGCTCGTCTATTGATCTAGCTGATCCAACAGCTCCTGTGCACCTTTACTTCATTCCTTCATGCCTTTACTTTACTTCATTTTTATACCATTTCTCAGTGTTCTTTTGTGGTTTCGTGTTTCCTCCAGGGTTTCTAGTGTTTAATTGTTCTGCAACACAAATCCCTCTTGGACTTACTCTACATACTCTTAAACACTATCACTCTTGAACTTCGCTTTGATCTTTTAATCGGATTCAACGATCAAACCATAATCCTTCATACTCCTCTTCTCTGTGTTCTGCTCGAACTTCACCTACATAAATATACTATGAAGAAACTCTAATTCACACACAATTTATCATTCAATTACTCAATCCACACTTACACAATTCAAGAATCGAATTCTTTGTATTGATAAATAAATATACATGAGAGTCTCTCTCTCTCTACCCTGATTTTCAATATTAGTGGCCTCTTCCTTTCCTATTTTCCTGTAGGCTGACAATCAAACCTATCTAACTCTCGAACTAATTCCTAGTCAGCTAACCCCTAATTAGCTAACCTCTTTCTAGCTAACCCATTTCTATGTCTTTTAGGCTTACATTTATACAAAAGGATTCTATAACCAATTCTTGATTTAAATCCATAATCTTTTCAACAAAATCCTAAAATCTCTTCTTTATCTCTAAGAATCTTCTCTACTTCCTCAAATCATGAAAACCAATTCATAATCTAAGATTTACAACTGATTCCCAAATCTTTCAACTATCCTAAATCTCTCTTGTTCTCCAACATTCAAGAACATTTACAAATATGCCTCACAATACTTAATTAATTTATATTCTTATCAAAATCACTCAAAAGCCTAAATAATTACATTAATATAACACTTAGGAAACCAACTTCCTTAAAACACAAAACCCCCTATGTGATCTTTCTGAGCTAAATTCTCCTACATCACATATACTTACATATATATGTGCTTGGTATTGTTCTTTCAAAAATTTTGATTGTGATGTGCCATAGCATTGACATTATATATATATATATATATTATATATTATATTATATAGAGAGAGAGGAGAAGAGGAGGTTTTTATATACCTATTAATTAAATTTATTGAGTTTTTATATGTTTATTAATAATATATTATCCCCGGATCTGGGTGTACCATCGAACATTGCACTCTGTCAGAGATCACATGACAGACCTCAAGCCAACAATTAAGTCTAAGTCTGAGTGGTGTTCATGCACCACAGAGCACATTCAATGGAGATTAATCATTGTTATTTGAGGGTGTCCAAAACATTCCCTCCAATTCTGGCACAAGCTCTATTTTCAGCTCCGACTTATTCATTTGTACATTCATTCTCTCCATAATTCCTACCTACAAGCCACAAGCTCAGACAAGGGGAGCAACGCAATTGTGTACAAAACCACCAAACTCCATCTCACTAGGCAACATTGCACCAAGCAAGTAGGTATGGTCCACGAATGTGGTAGAGCAAGACATGGAGGTAAAGGGCAAGGGCAACCACCCCTCCCTCCTTGACATCGCCAAGAGGAGGAGCTCTTCAACCAAGACATTCCACCCCACATTCATTGTCTAGATGTAGCAATGGAAGCAGAGGAGAATCAACATTTGGGAGATGGACACCGGGCAGTGAGAAATCTACTAGTGTGCCACCTGTGGACCATGGAAGAAGGCAGGGAAGGATCCATTCGTAGATGAGAGGTTGCCACCAATCTCAACAACACTATCTCTCTATGAAATCTATCAAGAAAAAATGGCATCAAGTTTCCTCCCATCCCTTAAACTCCAACATCTACCAATTCAAATGAGAGTACAACTGCAATGGACTCTTCTACCCAACAAGTCATTCCCCCTGATCATGGCCCTCTAGTGGTACAGAAAAAGGATAAAGGCCATGTAAAATATAATGGTGCCCTATCTAGTAAGAAGTCTGAACCAAAGGATAACAGTCAACCCCAAAATCCCACTAGCACCGCCCAAGCCACCAATGGAGAATCCTCTCAACTCAACACAAGCTCACATGGTTGTGTATTTGAATTGTATTTGAATGGGAGCATCCTCCCTAGCTACCAAAAGGATATGATGATCCTTTTGCCTTAGCGATAAACTCAAGAAAATCCAGTCAATCTAAACAACATTTTTGTACACTATATATGTTCTAAGTTGTTTGCTTGCTTATATATATATATATATATTATAATATTCCAAAATATCATTTTTAAAACATTGTTATTTATTATTTTTATTACTTTCCACTTTACATTATACTCTCTACACAACAAATATCAACAAGGGTAGGCCAAAAATAACCCAACCTCGTGATATTTTGGGCAATGACATGACCCCAAAAATAATGAGCACATAATGCACTATGCCATTTACAATGTAGAGCTTGGGTTTCATTAAGGCCTAAGCAATGAAGAACTCCTTCAAAGAAAGACCAATTATAGTGGAATGACTAGTGTTAGACATACTCCATGTTTCTCTTGGGGGCTTGTACCATGTTTGTAGTCACCCAAAGACAATTAGCACAAAATTTCCTTCTACCAATCACAAATTGTGGTCAATGTTTCATCAATGTTAAGGACAAAACTATTGAAAAGTAATCTAAAAAAAGATTATCTCAAAATAATTAAAGGCATCCACCATTAATTGTCATAACAATACTAATTCCAAATCAAACTTGTGAAAGGAAGAAAAACCAACAACCAAATCAACCTATCAAATGCAATTTGCTAAGGATGTAGAAAAGGGGACTAGATGATATAAAAACATGTACCATATAATTGGGACTATTCCAAATCAAACTTGTGAAAGGAAGAAAAACCAACAACCAAATCAACCCATCAAATGCAATTTGCTAAGGATGTAGAAAAGGGGATTAGCTGATATAAAAACGTGTACCATATAATTCATCAAAGTCCCAATGTCATGAAAGGGTATTCAACAAACACTTAAAAGGTGTACTAGGATGGTTTTAGTTTAGAAAAGCTTGATCGAAAAAAAAATTAAACAAAAAAAACACTAAACTAGGGTTTTTCTTTATTTTCTTGTATCATCATTATCTTTTAGGGAAAAGGACCTTTAGATTTTTTTCCATTTTCTTCTTTATCCTCGTCATCTTGAAAATGAAAAGGGCTTAAATTTGGACTAATTTTTCCATCTTAGAGATATGGAAATGTTTCTGAAAAGCATTTCAACCAGTAAAGTTTGGCATTTGTCTCAAAAAAAACCAATATACTTTATGCAGCAACAACAACACGTTCATCCGAGCAATGGTGTTGTCCATGAGCAATGGTGTCAATAACACAGAACTAACATAGCAGAATTTGGTTGTATTTATTCCAATAACGGACAGTCTCAATGCAAAAGTATTAGGCATATTTCTCCTTTTACTAACTTGACTGTGTGAGATCTTTTATTTGCACCATTTGATGTGTATTTCACACATAATAAGTACTGGAATAGTAAGTACTAATAGCAGTAACAGGCGTGTTTCTTTTATTTAAAATTCGATTGTGGGAAACTCATACCAAACTAGAAAAGACCAGCTAAAATAGTAAATATATATACAGTTTTCATTAAATTATAGTTATCCTTTATAAATTGAAAATTTCCCTTCTTGGTCTCTTGCAAATGATTTTGATGAATTGAAATAAAACTTCAAGGTATGAGTACAAAACCCTTCACAGAACACACAAAACATTTTTCCATTGGAAACTTTACCTCTCAACCTGTTGAAGTCATCCAGATCAACCATGGTAACTATAGTCTATATTCAGGATTTTGATCATATATTGTTAAGTTGGTCTGTGTTATTAAGTTGCACATCTCT
Source organism: Pinus taeda (assembly GCA_000404065.3). Lineage (NCBI taxonomy): Eukaryota > Viridiplantae > Streptophyta > Pinopsida > Pinales > Pinaceae > Pinus > Pinus taeda. The sequence continues at coordinate 49,365 of APFE030195174.1, read as the reverse complement.
CACTTCCAATATCTAGTTCTGTATAATTGGTATAAGTGGAACTCTAAAGACTAAAACAGAATTTAGGTTGCAGATAAGCATGAATTCTTCACTTCTAATATCTAGTTCTATATAATTGGTATAAGTGGAACTCTAATACAGAATTTAGGTTGCACATAAGCATGAATTCTTCAGACCATTTTTCCTTTTTATTTGACCATGTTTATGTTCACCAGAAAACAGTATCTGCCAAATGGAGACCAAGTTGATAATGCATTTACATGTATTGAATATGAAGATGAATTGCAAAAAATAGGGGTAAAAAAAACCAAAAACTTGAAGCCTGATAATGCATTTACATGTATTGAATATGCGAAGAATTGGAAAAAAATAGGGATAATAAAGACCAAAAACTTGAAGCTGTACTCCTTCCTTCCCCGGAGTTGTAAAAAAATGACTGCAGGGGTGAAGACAGAGAGAAATCACCATTCGACAGAGAGAAATCACCATTCTCTTCCATCGATCCTTTTCAAATACATCTTGGATATGCATTCATTCATAACAATATACAAATTCAAGCAACCTTCACCTTGGTTCGCGCCATTCTCAATCTTCATCGATCCAATCACCATAGATTCTGCTAATTTTCGGAGGCCATTTCCATTTCGCTAAACGCTTCTTAGCTTGTTGCGCCTGACTTGGGCTGCTGTTGATTTCCATCGGCTTTTCAAAGGGCCCCACAAAAGCATTCTTGGCTCTGAAGTTATCCCCATTTTTGACAAAATCCACATTCTGGGTTTGGGGTTTCGGAGGACCCCCTCCCTGTTTAAATACAGATTGAGATTTCATGTTAGAAATGTTGTGTTTCCAATCCGATGTTGCAGAGTCTCCATTCTTTAAACCCTCGACGCTCTCCGCAAGTTTCCGACGCTCTGTACAAACAAACCCCCCGCTAGAAAGGTATAAATATATCTGCCATCGATTCTTTATTTCAAATTTCATGTAATTCATGCAAAAATAAGATGAAAAGGGGAAGCTTACCGTGAGGATAACGGCAATTGTCTCCATACGAGCAGGTACCGGTTGCCTCCCACTGATAACAGACGAACGGCTTCTTGTAAATCGGCCTCTGCGAAACCCCCTCGCTGCTGCCACTCGTTGTGGCGACATTTATCACGTCGCTATCCCTCGGCACTGAATCGTTTCCACGGAGTCTCTTCGAATTCCGAGTTCTATGAATTTCCTGCTCATCTTGGGCACCAATTCGCTGAAAATTTGGGAGAGCCTGCCTCAGTTCTTCTTTTCCGTGGGCGAATCTGCAGGATTTGAAATTGCACCTGCCGGCCATGAACTTGAAGCAAATCTGAGTTTTATGGAAAACCCCAGGGCGTCTTTCTGCAGCAGAACCACCATGCGCGACATCTGTACTCCTTTGGCCCTCGAATTCATTGTCCCTTCCCTCTGAATTCTCACAACTTCCTCGTTCTAGCTGGCGTTCCATTAACCTCTATGGCAAACCCCGGGCCAAAATGCATGCAAAATGTTTGACAAAACCGCTCAGTGAAAAGGAGAAAGCAGTTCCCCGCCATGTAACTAAAATTTGTATCCGGCTTTATTTATATTATTTCCCCAGAAGCATGCCCAACGAGTCGAAGGCCGACTTTCCCGGATTTAATTGCCAGTGAGGGTCTTGCTCTTTCTAAAACGTATACTTTTCCTTACTTTTAATAACTCAATAGTGAGGTACATTGTTACCATTTGATGGTCAAAATACCTGTTAAATATATTGTTAATGACAAATGGTCCCAAAAAAATATAAATTATAAATGTTTTTGAGAAATTTTGGTAAATTTTATTAATTTGATTAACGATATGAATTATAGATGGTCAAAAATACAAACTACAGTTTTTTTGCCGATAAGATTGGGGTAACTTTCTTAACAAGTATTACATATGATTAAGAATAATAACTATAAATATTTTGGAAAATAGGAGTAAATTTGAAAACATCACCATGTTTCAAAGGAGTTACGGAAGCTTTTTTTTAATGTAATTTTTATTTTAGTCATTTAATATGTTATTTAATGAATTTGATATTATAGTTATGTTTTTTTTAAGAAAAATTACACGTTATCATATTAATAATAAGAAAATTAGTTACATAAGTTCAAATGAGCATGTAGTATCTTCATCATGTAGATCAAAAAAATAATATAGAAAAAATATTTTTGTTGGGAGATTTGGCCCATCATTACATATCGATCAATTGTAAAAAGACACTATCATTGAAACTACGCATAGATCATAACACAAATATCGTTCAAACAAAAACTAATACAAAAGATTGCAGATTGTAGAAATTTGGTATTAAATAGTTTGATCCTAAAAACTTGATATAAGAACCAAAAATAACATATTGGAAAATCATACAAATGGAAACGACCCAACATCATGCAACACACTATGATGGAGAACGTTGTAGTGAATTCTTCCCGGCATCAAAGTGAGGCCCTTTCTTGATAGGGCATCTGCATATGAGTTATTTTCCCTGAAAACATACTCAAAGGATATACTTTGAAAAGATGCCTTTAATATACCAATCTGGCACATCCATTTAGATGGAAGAGGAGGGACAAGGGAAGACCTACCATTAATTCAATCTATTATGACCTGTGGATCACCAAAATATGAATAGATTTGATGTTAAGCCTCTTTGCGTAATATAAGAGCCCCCACATTGCAACCACCTTTGTCGTTGTGTTCATCTCAATGCCACAACTCCAATAAAATTGATACCAAAGTGCTTGTGAGACCTTGATGAGAACACCACACTCACATCGCCCACATTAGTTAACCCCATCAAAAAGACTAACCGAAAAAGATGTATTTTGACCACCAACCAAGGATCTATGTGATTATTGGTGGCCACTCGCCAATTCCACTTGGACCCCCACCATTGTTTCTTTCAGTTTTTCAGTTTCCTTATTTGTAGCACAATTTACTATTTTTGGCAGTTTTTCGGGCCCTGAAATTCCAGAGCCGTTTTGAGGCCCTAAACAACCGTTTTGAGGCCCTAAACAACGTTTTTTGGGAAAACTGGGAGCAACATGGGTCCATGGAATAATGTTGCTCATCCCAAAGTTGTAGCCCTCAAATAAATCTTTCTAATGAGGTATTGTGCACGTCAGACGGAGATCGTATGCCAAAGTTACGACCCCGGGTAGTTGATGTACCAATTTACCCAAAACAAGGCCCATAGTTTGGTGCTTCATCTACTAGGGTTAGGGTTTTGGATGTTTAGGGTTTTCCATTGTTTCTCAACAATAAATAGGCCTTTGAGCCTCATTGTAAGACATTTTAAAGGCATGTAGCTGCCACATCTCTCCTCAGAGATAAGCTACCATCGCCCAAGCTAGTTTATTTCCATTTCTATCTGTAAACATATTTCAGTATTTTACATTAATGAAATGAAGTATTATTTCTGTTGTATCTCTGTATTTATGGTTATCTCTATAATTTGTTGCGTTCTTGTTTAAATCTAGATCAATGGTATCAGAGCAGTCTGCTCTTTCTCTATTTTTCTTTGCATGTCCCCAACAAGGTTGGGATATAAGGAGTTAGGGCTTGACTGGTCGAATCTTTGCAAGACCAACCTCGCAAATCCCAACGGCCTCCCATGGCAGATGAAAAGAAAGACGAGGGGGCAGGAGATCCTATCAAAATATTGCTCGAAGAGGCCCTCGAGCAACAAAGGAACGCGATGATGGATAACTTTGTCCAGATCTTTCAGCAGCTACCCAGGGGCGACACATCTACTTCCACCAGCTACTCTGGAAGCGCCACACCCTTTAAGGTACAAGTTAATTTTGACATTCCCATATTTGAGGGTCAAATAGATGCAGACACTGTAGATAAATGGTTAAATCTGCTAGAAGGGTATTTTCTATTCATGATTTTTCCAGCCGCGAAAAGATTACTTTCGCTCTTCTCAAAGTGCCCTCCATGTCAAAGACTGGTGGGAAACCTACTGCCAGCAGAAGGATGAAAATACGACCTCACTTTTTTTAGCTGCACCCACTTGGAATTCATTCTGGAATGCCATCAAGGAGCAGTACTACCCTGTCAAAAGCTATGAGGATAAATACATAAAGTGGACTGCGTTGTGGCAGGGAAGGGACCAAGGCGTGCCAGAGTTTACCAATATTTTTCATACCCTTCGCAACAAAGTTGGGTATCAAGGATTCTGAACTGCATTTGGTACTCAAATATCGTGGATGCCTACACAGGTACATCCAGGACGAGATGGAGTTCCTAGATATCTCCTCACTCGGCATGGCGTACCGATACGCTGTTAAGATTGAGCAGAAGTTTAAACAGAAGAAGCGAGACTTTGGATCTGTGAATCTGAAGCAAGGGCAAGGCACCCCAAAACTGCGAAAGAAAGGACAAAGCCAAGGCCAAATGGCCCAGGACAACCCGACAAAGCTGCAAGCAAATAACGACACCGCGAAGCTGAAGAAGGACACAGAAAAGTGGTGTGAGTTCCATAAGAGCTCCACTCACAACACAAGTGAGTGTCTAGCCAAGCATTCGTTGTTGGTTGAGCTAAAGTCTTCGAAATCAGATGCATGTTCAGACTCTGAGTCATAACTCATAAGGGAATGACAAAGGGAATCAGATTATCGATGCGGAGCCCACCATCATTTCCACCACGAAGATCCAGAAGGAGGAACCCAAAGATCCAGAGGAGGAGGAGCACCTCTTCCACTCCCAGATGTAGGTAAAGGGCTCCCCAGTACAGTTTAGTGTCGATAGCGGGAGCCAAAAGAACCTCATTTCGGGAGAGGTCGTGAAGTGGTTGGGCTTACCGACCATGACACATCCAAAACCGTACACCATCGGTGGCTTCACCAAGGATGGGATCTTCACGTGAGCCAGTAATGTTGCCTTCCATGTAACATCAAGCCCTTCACGGATGAGGTATTGTGTGACGTTGCTCCCCTTAATGTTTGTGATGTATTATTAGGCTAACCATACTTGTGGAAGTGACATTTTGTATATGAGTCAAGGCCTCGTGTTTTTATTATTACTTTGGGAAATAAGTTGTATAGGATACCGGACATAGCACCGCCTACCGCCATCTCTTTGGTTACTGCAAAAAAATGTAGTAAGCTCATTTCCAAAACCAGGAAATATGTTTTCTTGATGATACACCCTCAAGGAAAGAAGAAGACAGTGGCCACAACCTCCAGACAGGGCCCCTCCGCATGACAACTACGGATGGAAAAGGTCATGGAGGAGTACGAGGACATCTTCACCTCCCCCGCAGGGGTTCCTCTGCACTATCAGGTCAAGCACTCCATCGATCTGACCCCAGGTGCGCTGCTACCCAATGGACCAATCTATTGGTGCTCCATTTTGGAGAACGATGAAATCAAGAGGCAGATTCATGAGCTGCTGCAGAAAGGTCACATCCGACCTAGTTCATCGCCCTTTGGGAACCCGATCGTGTTGGTACAGAAGAAGGATGGGACTTGGAGACTCTGTATTGACTATTAGGCGTTGAAGAAGATCATTGTCTAGAATAGGTACCCGATCCCACAGATTGATGACCTTCTGGACCAACTAAAGGGGGCAAAATATTTCAGCAAGATCGATTTGAAGTCAGATATCACCAAGTACCAATCGAACCCTCTAATGTGTGGAACACTGCCTTCAAAGCCAAGGAGGGCCTTTTCAAATGGTTGGTTATGCCTTTCAGGTTGACAAATTCTCCTGCAACCTTCATGAGGCTAATGGATGACATCTTGCGGCCATTCACCAACTCATTTGTAGTGTTATACTTGGATGAAATCTTGATCTTTAGCAAGAGTTGGGAAGAGCACCTCCACCACATCCAACAAGTTCTCCAAACACTACGGCAACACAAGTTATGTGCCAATTTAGAGAAATTCACTTTTGGCATGACGCAAGTTCAGTATCTGGGATACATTATTGATGAACAGAGGGTGCAAGTGGATCCAGCCAAGATCCAAGTCATTTGGGATTGGCCATCTCCAACCACTTTGACAGAGCTCTATAGCTTTCTGGGTCTTGCCAACTTCTACCGCACGTTCGTGTTGGGATTTTCTCATATCACTTGGCCCTTGAGTCAAGTCACCAAGGGAGGAGCGAAAGCAAAATTCTTTTGTTTGAATCTCAACAGAAGGCATTCACATAGTTGAAACATTGCCTTTGCTCCGCACCAGTGCTCGCATTCCTAGAATTGCAACAACCATTTGAGATCGAGACAAATGCCTCTGACTATGCTATTGGGGCAGTCCTTACTCAACATGGGCATCTAGTGGCATATCACAGTGAGACACTTTCAAACACAGTTCGGAAGTATCCCACTTATGACAAAGAGATTTATTCCATTGTGCAGGCCTGCCAACAATGGAAGCATTACATTTTGGGGAAGGAAACGATCATCCACATAGACTGTCGGACCCTACAGTTCATACAGATGCAAGGGAAGTTGCAGAATGATCGCCATCAGAAGTGGTCCACATACCTGCAACAGTTCCATTTGAATATCAAGTATAAGAAGGGCAGCAACAATAATGTTGCAAATTGCCTCAGTCGACCACCGATCATGGTGTTAACCACCGTGCTCAACTCTTGTGGGCACGAGACTTTTGATTGGCCACTTCTCTACAAAAGCGACCCAGAATTCGGCCACACATACCAGATACTATTGGAGGGTCAACATGTTCTAGATTTTCACCTTCAGGATGCCCTGTTATGCCACCTAGGTCACCTTTGTGTTCCTTCAAGCGAGCATGCCAAGATGATTTGGGAAGCACACTACAGTCGGGCTGCTGGGAATTTCGGGGTCGAGAAAATAGTGGCAGTACTGCAAAACTATTTCTATTGGCCGAATCTTCGATAAGATGTTGGGAAGTACATCCGATCATGTACTGCCTGTGCCATTGCCAAACCAGCCATTAAGAAGCACGGCCTCTATACCCCGTTGCCTACCCCCAGTCGACCTTGGGAATCCATCTCCATGGATTACATGTCAGGCCTTCCTTCCACTAAGCATGGAAATGACTGTGTTTTTGTGATCGTCGACAGGTTCTCGAAGATGACCATTATGATGGCCTGCAAGAAGAATATCACAGCAGAAGCCACTGCTAAACTCTTCTTCGAACGAGTGTGGGTGCACTTTGGGATCCCATAGTCTATCATCTCAGATTGGGACAGTCGATTTCTCAACACATTTTGGTCCAGTCTCTGGTCAATGCTGGACACCAAACTCACGAAGTCCACAACCTTCCATCCTCAAACTGATGGCCAGACAGAGGTTGTCAATAGGATGATTGTGCACATTATGCGCATGTATAACTCAAAGCATCCACGCACATGGGACGAGAGCCTCCCCTATGTTTAGCACAGTTACAGCCGAGCTCTTCACAACTCCACTGGCCATAGCCCTTTTTTCAGGTGGGTTTGGGATCCCAGCCATTATGCCCCATTGATGTGGCCATGCCACTTGCAGCTACTCACATGAATTCAGCTCATGTCCAGTCCGAAACAGATAAGGCCACCAGCTTCATTGAGCGCATCCAACATATTCGTCAGCAGGTCCATGACATTCTTGAGAAATCAAATGCCAAGTACAAGCAACGACATGATCAACATCAGGTACCACACAAGTTTCAGGTGGGCGACAAAGTCTGGTTGCATTTGCAGAAGGAACGCCTTACTAGAGCCTATCGGAAATTAAGACCACTCCGATATGGTCCTTACACCATTACTAAGGCTATGGGAGACAATGCATTTGAGCTCAGCATTCCCCCATTCCTTGGCCTGCACCCAGTGTTCAATGTGGACCGCCTTCGACCATACCTTCCACCATTGCTAGACACATCCGACATTACAGAACAGCTCCAACCCACAGAATTAAATCCAGATTGCATGGAACAAGCTGCAACTGATCGGATCATGGACACACAGATCAAGAACACTCGCCAACAGAATATCCAACTGTATCGAGTTGTCAAAGCAGGCCAACTCCTTCAGCAGGGCAAGTGGTTCACCAGGGAACAGGTTCAGCAGAAGCTTCCTCATCTCATGGAGGAGCTCAACGCAATGGGGATCATTGCTTCCTAAGGGGGGAGGAATGATCCAGGTGGATATTGGTGGGCGCCTGCCAAGTCCACCTGGACCCCCACCTTTGTCTTTCTCAGCATTTTCAGTTTCCTTAATTGTAGCACAACTTACTATTTTTAGCAGTTTTTCGGGTCCTGAACTTCCGCAGCCGTTTTGAGGCCCTAAACGACGTTTTTTGGGGAATCCAAGGGCAACATGGATCCATGGAATGGACTTATTTCCCGTTCCAACAATGATAGTGCTCGAATAGATCTTTCTAATGAGCTATTGTACGCGTCAAACGGAGATCATATGCTAAAGTTACGACCCCGGGAAGTTGATGTACCAACTTACCCCCAAACGGGGCCCACAGTTTGGCGTTTCATCTCCTAGGGTTAGGTTTTGGAACGTTAAGGGTTTTTCATTGTTTCTCAACAATAAATAGGCCTTCGA
>APFE030195174.1:27390-40078 GCA_000404065.3 Pinus taeda | reverse complement strand
CCTAGCTAGTTTATTTCCATTTCTTATTGTAAGCATGTTTTAGTATTTTCCATTAATGAAATGAAGTATTATTTCCACTGCATCTTTGTGTATATGGTTATCTCTGTAATTTGTTGCGTTCCTGTTTAAATCCGGATCACTCATGCTTTTGGATTGGCCACCTACAATGTGTGAGATTTATTGCTTTCATATGTTTTCCTGTGTGAGAGGTTAAGAGTGATTGTTTTATTTTCTTTCATATATTTTCCTGTGTGAGAGGTTAAGAGGAATTGTCTTTATTTGTTTTCTACCTAGAATTTAAGAGCATTTGTTTTTATTTGTTTTCATATCTTTTCCTGTGTGAGAGGTTAAGAGTGATTGTTTTTATTTACTTTCTACCTAGAAGTTAAGAGCATTTGTTTTTATTTTCTTTCATATCTTTTCGTGTGTGAGAGGTTAAGAATCATTGTTTTTGCTTTCATTTCTGAAAGAGTGGTGTGTTTTTCAGTTCCTACAAGATTGAAAGATTAAGATTTCAATTCTGCTCATTGTATTATAATTGTACTATAATTTCTTTTGAATTGAGTGTTGAATTAGAATAGGAGAATTTGGTTTGTTGTTATTTGGTTTCATAGTTAGGTTGATCTAAATTGGAAGTTAGTTTCTAACATATACAGTGCACGCACGCTTCACAAGTTTTACGAAACCCCCCGGTTGACAATTAAATGAAAGGTAATTAACTTGCCTCAACAATGAGCATGTAATTATTAGTTTATTTATGCTTATAATTAATTAATTAATTAGAAAATAAATTCATATATTTATCACTTTTTTATGTTTATGTGAAAAAATAAGTTCATGTGACACATATTATACTTTTCTTTACTAAACATAATTCTTAATAATATTGATTATTTGTCAAAGGGTCTTAGTTTGAGTGGTTTGGTGAATAATTCATTTCCCCATCTGCATGGGTTCAAGTCTCTGAATACATTTTGTAATTAGTTCATTTGTGGCATTTATGAAATAGTTTCATATAGTGTAATAGTAGTAGATGATCTTTTAAAGTTGTCGATTCTCCAAGAATTCTCATTCTGGTTTACATACATACATCAATTAATTGTATTTCCTTCGAAAATCATATTACATCATTGATAACAAATTACCAAAATTATATCGACCTCGCTCTGCCACATTGAAAACTAGATTTGTTGGCTAGTATATGATAGCACTAAGTTTGTACAAAAGACCAAAAGTAACATTAGTACATAAGAGACCATATAACCAAAAACTAAAAAACAAGAAGTTGAAAGAAAACTAAAACATATAACCATCTTATGAGTCTAAAGATGTCATGGGCACGAGGTATTTCTCACTCATATGAGGAGGTGTTAGAAGTTTGAACTCACATTGAAAGTGTTTCTTCATGTGAGCTAAGCGATCTTCCAGCTTTTGTAGACATGCATGTATTTTCCATTGGTTCTGTTGAATGTTGTTCATAAAAGAAATGATTTCATTCTTATCCTCGTGTTTCTCTTTTAAGACTCTCCCTAGCAGAGTCTTTGGCTACCAGTGGAGAGTAATAACTTGCATGTACTAGTTTCTCCTCCCCCTAGTATGGCCAGGGTCAGGAAACCAGTGAGCCGCCTCATTTAAAATTTTTCAATCTAAATAGGCATGTGTGTCTTGACAAACATGTCTCTCTAACCATTAAATCTCTGCTTGTGTAGGAGAGGTCACAGAATGGTATGCAGTCACCACTTCCTGAACTTGCATCTCAATATGTGACTAGCTTTACTGGCCACGTCCCCCAGTCCCATGGAAACCATGTGCGTGATGGTGCAACATACTAACCTCAACCAACAATAATGCCCCACAATACCAGAAGTGAAAAATCCCCCAACTCAAAGGGTGGCAGGAGGAGTAGGAGGGGTTATCTTTCGCTCCGATGAACAAATAGAGACTCAATTTACTTGGGGACTTGGGGTAACAACCAAAGCTAAATACCTTGCACTTCGGTAAGGACTAGAATTGACAATTGAAAATAAAACCACCAAAGTCTTAGTGTTTAGAGACTCATTGATAGTAATTTTCCAGGTTATGAAAGTTAGGGGAACACCAAACTCAAACTTCCCTCCTATTTTACAAAGGATTGTTTTACTCTCTTTGCAATTTGAACAAATTGGATTTTTTCATGTGATCAGACAATTGAACACAAAGGTTGATTTAATGGCAAAAAAAGGTACCACTTTGGAACAAGGGACCTTAGACACAGTTGCACAGGGACATGCAATGAATTTGGTTGGGGGGAGATGCCAGGTGCTCAAATTGACATCTTTTTAGCACCCGTCCAATACCTTTTTCATATATTTTTTAAGTTTCCATCTCATTATGGTAACTCTGTCATCCAAAATGATGTGTTTTTTGTCAAGGTATTACTATCCTTTTAGTCATTTCAATACCTATTCTTATGCATTTTCTGGCGAGATTACTACCTTTATGTGGTAACAATGGTATACAAAAACAAGGCTGCAAAGGTACCTTTCAAGCATAGGTGTTGCAACTCTCTCAATTGTTGTTGCACTCTCTACAAGAACATAGGTGTTTTACTCTTGGGTATGAGCTACTACAACTCTTTGCTCGAGTATAGCTACTACAACTTTCGGTTGTTGCCACTCATGTTGCAACTCTAGGTTATTATCACCGTTGCTGCAACTCCCCATTATTGCGACTCTCAACTTTCCATTGTTGCAACTCTTAACTCCTCGTTGTTGCAACTCTCACCTCTTTGATGTTGAGACTCTTGCTTGTTCAACTCACATCGCATGGTTGTTGGTGCAACTCACTCAAGACCATTGTTGCAACTATGATGAAGGGTGTTGTAACTTTGTGCTAGTTGTAACAATGGATTAGTCAACTGAACATCTGTCATCTGTGGATTGACAAGGAAATGAAACAACCAATATACTCATGTAGGAAAATGACAAAGGTAATAGGTGCTTCAAAATGAATGAATGACTCAACTACCACTTGTCATATAATTGATTAAGTCGGCATGTGCCTGTTTTTTCTATATTTTGGAAAGATGATGTAACAAGATGGAACAACTTGATTCTCATGGTTATCCATAAACTGGTCTAATTAATTTAGACAGAGAACATTATATATAAAAACCCATGCTCTCCTTGAGTTGTGTAGTTAGTTGGCTAGTTGGTTGATTAGATTTGGAACTAAGTCCTTTATTGCATTTCTAGTTTCCTGCAATGTTAAGTTTCTTTTCATTCCAATTCAGTCAATGATGTGTTGAGTATTCAGTGCCTCACTACTTTTGTAAACTAGTGCCTTGTCCAAGGAGACAGGACCCCTCCTTAGCCAGCCATTGTTTGTACTTTATAAAGTAGTTATAATATCTCTTATATATTTCGTTTATTTCCAACAATTGTTATAATCAATATTGAACTGTAGCTTTATATTTCCTTTGCTACAACTTTGAAGTTCAATAATTGCAACTTTGATAATTTATTTCAATTGTTGTAACTTTGGTATTCATATTGTTGCAACTCCGAATTTCAAGTAATGTGACATTAACATTTCATATTGTTGCAAATTTGTATCATACGTTTACTGTCGCAAATCTAATAATTCATATTATTCAACTTTGCAACGTATGTTTATTGTTTTAATCCATTCATTAACATTATCATTAATTATGAACTAGTCGTTGTCATGAACTTATCCAACAATTTGTGACTCATGTCGTTGTTGCAACTCCATGTTGACATTAGAATGCTTTGTTTTCTAGAATTGCAATGACTTTATTTTCAATCGAACTTTCTCTACAACATGTGATTTATAGCCTTATTTCCTTTACGAACAAAGTGTGGTTTAATGGTTTGTGAGTTATTGCATCATATTGCACATGCAATTGAATTTTTGTTACATCAACTAAGATCATTTTAAAACTATAAAAAGTCACCTTAGATGCATGTGTGTATGTGTGTGTGTATATATATATATATGAATTTTTTTATTTTTTTATGTGCGTGTGATTTATTTCCTGCGAGTGTGATATTTACTTTCCTGCAATTGTGACGTTCACTTTCCTACAAGTGTCGCACTTTAGGCAATTGATATTTGTTGTTACTAGGAGTAATGTCGAGTTGATGAACATAGTGCAAGAAAATATTTTCCACCATGGTGTCAATGTGGTCCTTTTGACGACATTTGATATCCACCAACGTTCGCAGATGGGTTTCCAGCCTTTCCACTCGCTTCTAGAGAATGTCACGCTGCCTCGCTTGAGCTCCTTGAGTACCTTTCTCCACGATGACTTCCCCATGAGCATATTCACGTGCCACACTGTGTCCACCATCTTGTGGTAAAGGGTTTCGCAGGTCATGTTAACCCCCATATCAATTACCCGAACCACCTCTTTTGCTACTCAACCCTCTGACTTATTTGGTCTTTGTTCCCTAACTTCTTGCTCCTTTGCTTCCAAAATGGCCTCTCCTTCCTCTAGGATGAGATCCACATATGCTTAAGAAGTTTCCTGAGTCATAGTCTCCATCCTTGTATGTAGTGAGGGGTGGCTTTTTGCGGCCCTCCCTGCGGCCTTCCCCTACGATAAGCCTACTTGTTATGATCCATAATGTTGTAAACCATGAACTAACATAGCAACAAATGAGTTATATCAACCTTGAGGAGCCTATTTTCACTTTATAGGAAATGCAGGTAAGTTGGGTGATAAATAATTTAGTATACCCAAAGCCCGGAGTTCCTACTACTCTGCAACTCTTTGCTTTCAATCATTATTATTGTAACGCCACCTCCCACATTTACCCAATTTCACCTAGTTGTTGGGTTAAACATGAGCTGAGGGCTACTATGACATGAATCAACCTCATAAGTACATTTAAAGAAGTGAAATCGACAAACTTGAACCTTACTGACCTTCCTCAGGAGCTACAACACACCCAAGAGTTGAACAACCACTCTCAATACCCAAATAATGAGTTGGAATGCCTTTTTGTTGACCTAGGCTCCCAACTACATGCATGACAAGGCCTCCATGCGGTTGAGGGCCTCCAACCACATGCATAAGCCTACCAGGGTGCGGCTGTGACCTAAATTCTTCAGTTCAGAGGGTGTGGTCCTAGATTTTAAGCCCAAATTCCAGGTCAGTCTCTAGATCACTGCCCGAAACTCAATGAGACTTTCCAGAATGATAAATAACATCAAGGTAAAGTCATTCATACAAAACTTGATCAAATACTTGACCTAACCAGGCCTAACCATGATAGTCATTTCGTAAAACATATTGAGAACATATAATCTACAAGTCATGAATGCATATCTAAACATAGGGGTCTAATACTTATCTTAGAATCACCAAGAATGTCTAATTCTCTCTCATAATAGTTGAAATCACATTTGTTAGCTCATGCATTCAATAACCATTCATCAACTAATAAAAACATATTAAGAGCCATAGCTAGAAATTATTATGGAACCATGCTTATAACCAACATATAACCAGAATAATAACCATGATACAACAACCATTAAAGCCACATAATAACAATCATAAGTACTTACGAAATACAAGAGGAGAAGAGATCTTATTAACATATGCAAAAGCCAACCAAGTCATGACTCCCACGTACAACCCGACTGTAGATAGAGTTGAACCAAATCTTTTTTTTAGCCAATCACCCTCATACCATATTCCAAGCATGAATGTGGGACTCGAGATAAAACAACCAGGGCTTCCCCGAGATTAAACCACCTCAACCCTCATTCTCCTGTGATCCCACCAAAATCGGTCAAGAGATCTCATAAGCAAACCAATACGTAAACAACCAGCATTTCCTCGAGATTAAACCCCCTCCATCCTCAGGCTTTACCACAATCCAACCAAAAATGGTCAACGGATTACTAGGCCTAAAACAAGCTTGGATGCCTCAAAATTTCTTCACCAATACCTTGAGGAATTTGCTTGTCTCCACCCTCAAGCTTTACAAAAATCCCACCAAAACTGGTAAAAGGATTCCTAGAACATATGGGAATTTTCCTAAGACCACATCACCAAGTTCCAAAACCATTCGACAATCCAAAACTCAACTAAATAAAAGAACCCCTTCACACCATGGCTATCTGGAAATGGAAAGGCAAGGTTGAAACCACTATCACATCTGGAAAAACCCATGTCAATGACAACAAGAGAACTAAATACATACATGCATGTACCATGCATTCACAAAACAACTAGGAAATCACACATGCAACCTGTTACCTGCAGGTATTCCTACAGAAGCTGTTAGATCCAACTTTTCCTTCCTTGTCCTTTCTTTTCCCTCCTTTGCTTGTTTGCTTCCTTCTCTTGGTGCTCTTCTCTCTCTGAAACCAATTCCAAAGCCAAACTAACAAAAAATTGTGAACTGATCCTCATAAGACTTTTTATTGTTGATGACTCTATTTTCTTCAATTTCTTTCCCACAAAAATATGTGACCTTTCATCTCCCTTTTCTCCTAATTTCCTTTATTTTCATAAATAAAATACCAATTAATGCCTCTTTGTCTTTGCCAATGCCTTTGCCCAATTTCCCTTTAGCCCTAATAAACTAAAATGAATGCCCACTAGGATGTTTTGCCCAACGTTAAGCTTGGAATATGTGTCCCATGACCTTGGTCATATTTTGCCTTTATTAACTTTATTACATGAACTTTTAACCCAGTGATGTTATAATTGCCTAATTGAGGTGTGATAATTCTCACACACTCATTTGTGTGTACTGCTCACTTACCTGATTCATCTTCAACTGATATATTTTCATCATTGCTATATTTGACATATGCATTAACTATATACACCGACACTTTGAGTAATATTCTATAATGTCTGTGGGGGAAGGAGGATTCGTACTAGGGGGTGTACCTCCCTCTGTCACCACCTTACCTGCCATGATCCTCCACGTACCTTGCTTCTAGATAATTCCAACGCCACCTTGTTGTAACGACCTTCTATTTTATTGATTACGTGTCGGTTGTGGTTTTTGGTTCTCGATGATCATTTATCACTTCTTGGGGTTTGGACCTCATTGGGGCATGCCACCTTTGCTTTGATCCTTGTCCAATGTTGAATGCTCTCCCGCATGTCCAAGTCATCTAAGTGGACACAATCATCCTTTAGTTGTCCTGCTTGAACTTCCTACCATTCATATTCACTCGTTATAGCCATCTCATTGGTACCCTCATTCGCCAACCTGTTTGCCATCTTGTTAACCATTATGCGAACTAGATTAAACTTGACGGTCTGCATGCCAACCAAGTGTCCTTGGATTCGCTAAATAATATGGCCCAAGCGTTAATGCTTTGTAACATTCCCTATTTTGTGCCACACTATAGTTGCTTTTTAGCCCTGATTATCAACACCGAGTCTCCCTCGATAGTGCAACGGTGGGTGTTGGTTGTGACCAGTATCTCTAGCCCTTGTTCCAGTGCATGGAACTTTGCTGCATTGTTAGTCACCACAACCAGATGAGTAAAATAGAGTCTAAGGATCCTACTAGCATTGTATTGAATTACCCCTCCCACTCCAACTCGACCTGGGTTTCCTTTTGAGGCCCCATCAAAATTCAGCTTTAGAAACCCCGAAACCAGAGGTGACCATGTCATTGAAACTCCATGAACTCGTGGTTCCTTCATTTTGTGGAGAGGTGCTTTTATTCCTTTTAAGCCTAATGTTTCCATAATTATATTATCTTAGTCTATAGGATTTTTAACTCCTAGTCTTGTCGGGCTGCTAAGGATTATTTCTTGTAATTGTTGTAGGATTTGGGCAATAAGCATCCAGGTCGAATCTCCCTACTTGACTCACCTCATAACTATATCACATCGTATCATAGATCACCCATTGAACCAACACTGCCCACACTTGCTCCTCGATGTATTGGTGGTGGCTTAAATCATTATATATGTCATTACGCTTTCACGTATCCGACAATTTCTTTCCTTCTAGACCACCCATTTCACAAATCCAGGGCTTAAACTGCAGGCAAGGTTGACCTCCTCATTTTAAAAAATTTCTCCTCTCCATTTGCCTTATGTTTCTTGAATATTATCCCTTTGTCTATCTGTTTGGCAAAAAACTTGAGAGACCCAGACCCATAATGTAGTTGTGTACTCGTAGTTGTTAAGGAGGTGGTTGATAGTTTCTTCCTTCTTTTGAAAAAAAACGCAACATGAAGGACCTGAAAATCTCTTGCGATAAAGGTTTTCCCAGGTGAGAATTTTTCTATGCATAACCGACTAGAAGAAAAGTTTGAATTTTTTCCATTTAGAGGTTCTAGTGTTGCTACATCCTATTGGTCCTCTATTAGATATCTACGGGCCTCCTTTAGGGTGGATTGTCTGCCTTTCTTCCTTCCCCATATTAGTTGGTCCTCATCCTATGAGTAAAGTGTCTTTCTTTTCTCGAGTTCTTCATCCAGGCCTTGGGAAATTTGGATAAGCAAGTATTTCTCGTGGTGGTTTAGGATGGTCCACTTTCGCCATTTTTTATGGGTGCCTCACGGGTCCACGTACTGGTGAACCACCCATTTTCCTTCTGTCTGCAGCAACTCCTGGAGGGCTATTCTTGTTGGCCCAACTAATTTAGGTTCTTGTTGCCATTAATCCTCCCAAAATAACATTGTTATGACGTTCCTTGTCTCCCAAAAATAATGGTCCTATATTAATCCTCAGTTTCACCAAGCCAGGTTCCATCAGGCAGATCTTGTCTTCATGTCATTAAGTCTGATTAAGGCTTGGGGTTGCCATTTTGGAGCATACTTTTCTTTCCAAAATGCTTCCCAGGGGAGGTTAACATCCTTAATCCATTTCCACCACAATTTTTCTCCACAAACAACATTCGTTTTTTAGGGTCTTGGATTCCTAACCCTCCCTTGGACTTTGGTTTGAAAATTTTGTCCCAACCCACATGAGCCCATTCGTTTTTTTCTTTAGCCCCCCACTATAGGAACTATCGTTGGATTTCTCTGATTTTATTGAATATTCCTTTGGGCAATGGTAGTGATAATAACAAAAACACAGGGATTTCTTGTAGGACTGCTTTGTTCAGCACCAGATTGCCTGGTAGATTTAGGGCTCAATAAGTCCACTTGTTGATCCTGTGTTATAATTTGGATATTAGGGTTTCCCGGGTTGACTTCTTGCTTGCTTTATCTATTAAGGGAACTCCCTAGTACTTTGATGGCAGTGTTTTCCTTTGAAAACCTAAAATGAGGGTGAGGTTTTGTTGCACAATAATGTGAGTATTAAAAAAGAAAACCATTGATGTGGATTGATTGACATCCATACTTGTAGCTACTACAAATTCCTTTAGGATCAGCTTATAGGACCTTGCCTCCTTGATAATAGGCTTATAGGGTGGTTGGCTTGCACTCGTAGTAGGGTTGTAATCCTTTAATCTCCTTTGCGACAATCACCACTTTAATGGCTCTACTAAGACACTCCATGGCCAAGAGAAAGAGAAAGGGTGATAACGGATCTCCCTGCCTTAGGACCCTTGAGAGAGAGAAGGGTTGAATTGGAGCCCTCATTGACCATGATTGAGAAGCTAGTAGAAGTGACTAAATACATTATCCATTGAATACAGTGATGTCAAAATCCTAAAGGTTTCAATAGGTTATGCAAGTAATCTCAACTTAACTCAGCATACGCTTTAGCGATATCCAGTTGCATTATCATTCCCACCTTTTTCTAGGAATGAATGATTTCGTGGGCTTGGATTATATTGTTAATAATCTTCCACCCTTCTACAAAACCAACCTGCTCTTCTGAGACTAGAATTGGAAGCAAAGGATTTAACCGATTGGCAATAACTTTTGAGAAATTTTTATAGATTACATTGCAGAGAGACATTGGATGGAATCTATCAAGATTGTTGGTTTCTTTTTCTTTTGGGATCAGTTCTATGAGAGTAGCATTTAGAGCTTTTAGGATCGTTGTTGATGCATTGGAATCTCCTACAACTTCAATGATTTCTTGACCCACAATTCTCCAACATCCTTTGAAAAAAATGACCTTAAAGCCAATAGGGCCAAGCGCCTTTTCACTGGCATGTATTACACTGACTGCTCTACCTCCTCAATTTAAATCGGCCTTTTGAAGTTCTCGTTCTACTCCTCTGTGATTATTTTGGGGATATTCTTCAGGATTTTCCTTATGGCCTTTGATCTGTCTCCTGGCAGTTTTGTTCTGATGTACTGCACATGCTGGATCAAAGTCTGCTCGATCTCCTGATGCAAATGGAGCATGTCCAATGTTTTTATTTTAATTTCAAAATCCTGTTGTGATTTTTGTGAGATATCATGGTACGATGGAAGAATTTAGTGTTTTTCTCACCATCCTAAAGCCACTACACCCACAATTTTTTTTCTCTTTTTTCTACATCTTTCTTCCCATTCCCACTGAAGGGAGTGCTCCTGATTTTTCTTCTCCTTTATGAAAACTTCCTCCACTATATATATTTGGAGTGCTTCTATTTTTTCTTCTATACCTTTTTTTCTTGGAAGATATTGTCAAACTCGTGTTTTTTCCACACTTTAAGCTTCTCTTTAACTTGTTTCAGTTTCTGATATAACCTAAACATCTTGGAGCCTCTCACGACTCCTACCTCCTGCAAACATTGCTTCACCTTGTTTACAAATTTGGGGTGGTCCAGTGAGAAACCCTCAAACCGAAAGGGTCAGTTTTTTGGAGTTCTTGTAATCTGGGCAACCAGAGTTACTGGCCAATGATCTGAGCCACTACTATAAAGGATGTTGGTCTCTAAGGCAATACCTTGAAGGATCAACTGCTCCGAAACTAAGAATTTGTCCAGCCTTGATGTTGTTGGAATATGTAACTAGGGTTGGTCTTCATAATGACATATGTAATCATGACTTTATGTATTTAATGTAAAGAGAAACATAAATTTATTATTGTTCTTGAGGCATGGGTTTCATGCTCAAGGGAAATTTATTTTTAGGTCAAGCACCCATTTAGTGCTTCTAGGTTGTAGGTCCCTATAATACTAGTGATTCCCCCATTACTATTGTCATTGTATCCCTTATTGTTATTATTGTGCCCCTATTGTCCCCATATTGTTATTAGTGTTCCCCATAGAAACCCACTATTGTTATTGTTGTGC
The DNA here is from genome assembly GCA_000404065.3 of Pinus taeda. NCBI lineage: Eukaryota > Viridiplantae > Streptophyta > Pinopsida > Pinales > Pinaceae > Pinus > Pinus taeda. Next base: position 28,908 of record APFE030195174.1, on the reverse strand, counting down.
CCTTATGTTATTACTGTTAGGTCAGCTTGATTATATTGTGACCCCTTAGACTCCTATATATAGAAGGGAGGTTTAGTCATTTGTATCATCCAAGAATTGCTCATTTGTGTAATGTAAAAGAGGTTGCCCCCTCGAAGAGGCTGAATTGTAAGGCCCTAATCGATCTTTTCTATCTTTTTGTGAGCTGGTTCCCCAACATTTGGTATCAGAGCTTTGGATTTTAGGGTTTCGCTGCTCCAAACAAGTCATCATGGCATTTTCGCTATAACTTTTTTTTCTGTGACATTTCAAAAGCTAAAAAAACGACCCATTTGAGATGAAATCATTTTGAACTTCGGCTCCAAATTTCAGAGCTTTTCTTGCTATATTTTCGAACATATGATCTGAGGAAGTTAGGGTTCTTACAAACTCCCGAATTACATTCCAAACAAGTGACCTAGGGAAAATTATCATAACTTTTGTTCTGAGCATCAAATTGAAATTTCGTAAGAATTTTCAGAAAGAGGACGGCTTGTAGTTTTTTGTATATCAATTTCACGTACTAAGGTCTAAACAGTGACACGTGGCACTTCGTACAAGTTTGCTCTAGTCTATAATCAGGTCATCGTGGGAGATTTGGCATAATTCTTCCTTGGTGAATCTAATCTTGATTAGACTTGCGGGGTTAGAAAGAGGACTCAAAGGGCTATTACAAGACGCAATTTTAGATATTCGAGATCCGCAATTACAGAGACACAATAGATTCAATATCGAGCTCTTACAAAGTGAAAAAAAGGTGTGTAGTTTTTTTAAAATTTTGCATAAGACTGGTTTGAAAAATTAGTTTGAAGGAATTCAATGGGAATAGTGAAGAATTATTAGCATTAATTGATGCCCCTAAGAAAGAAAATAGAAACATCTAGTAAGAAACCTAAAAGATCTAGCATGACTGGTGAAGAAGAGGAAGAAATACAACATGATATATCAAAATTACAAGACCAAGTACAACAAATTTCACTCTCACAAAAGGTAACTAAAGCCAAGATGAATGGCATGGAAGCTAATATGAATGGCATGAAAGTTAAGATGGTTGGCATGGACACTAAGATGAATGACATGGACGGTAAGATGGAATAATTGAAGATAAATTTGAATATGTTGCTACAAGAAATGGTTACTAATGGTGAAAGGGTAGTAAAGAAAACTCATATGAGAGCAAAAGAAATGTTAATCATGATTTCATAGACTCTAATGATGGATTGAAGACCCACCATGTTCCAAAAATTGATATGAGGAAGTTTGATGGCAAGGATCCAGGAACATGGATACTATAGATGAAGCAAATTTTCGATCTCCATAATATGCAAAACACACAAAAGGTACGTATTGCAACTTTATATTTGGAACCAAATCAATTTGTATGGTATCGATGGCTTTGCTCTCGTAAACAAATTGTCACTAGGGAAATTTTTACGGAAGAAATGATAGCACATTATGAGGATACAAAAAGCAACACCTTTTTTAGCCAATTGATAAATC
>APFE030195174.1:7544-27075 GCA_000404065.3 Pinus taeda | reverse complement strand
AATCTCAAACAAAAGGGTTCAATGATGAAGCACATTGAGGACTTCCAAAAATTGAACATAAGGGTAAAAGATATTCCAAAGGAGCATAGGATTGATGTGTTCATAGGGAATTTAAAGGATAATATCCAACATGAAGTTCACCTTTGGGAACTTGATTCATTGGAGAAGGCATTCATGTTAGCCAGAAAAATGGAAAGCAAAAATATTGAAACAAGGAAGCCTACCACTCACAACTATAAATATGGAAGTGTTGTTGCCCCTAGCCTTCCACAACCTACAAGGTTCACACCACAACAATTGGAAGAAAAAAGAGCAAAAGGGCTTTGTTACAATTGTGATAGCAAATACACTTAAGGTCATAAGTGTGCTGAGAAAAAATTATTCTACATAGATTGTGAAGAAGAGGAAGAAAAGGAAATAGAAATGTCAAAAGAAGAGGATATACTCCAGGAACAAACCCTAGATAAAGGAGAAATGAATCCAACCATATCTTGTAATGCATTGGCTGGAATTACCACCCTTCAAACTATCAAGATAGAAGGACATATCAAGAAGAAAAAGGTAATAGTGTTGATTGATTCGAGAAGTACCCATAATTTTATTCATTGTGAGATAGCCAAGGAATTGAATTGCTTCCTATATCCAACACTAGAGTGTCAAGTGATGCTTGCAAGTGGAGGAACCATAAATTGCTCTGGAAAGTGCCATAATATCAAGTTATCCATGGGAGAATATGTATTGAATATCCCAAGGCTTTCCATTCCAATAAGTAGTGTTGATGTTGTACTAGGAGTCCAATGGCTACAATCCTTGGGTACAATAGCTTCTAATTTTCAAGAAATTTTCATGAAATTTTGTGTGGAAGGAAAGGAAGTTGAATTAAGGGGTATTGCAAGGAAACCGGAAAAGATAATCAGCTCTAATGGTATGACAAAGCTTCTAAAGAAGAAATAATGAGGCGTAATTGCACAATTATGTTCGCTAGAGGTTCCCACATCGAAATCATCTATTTTTCCAGATCTCCAAAAAGTCTTGGACAATCATTCCAAGGTATTTGAGACTCCCAAAGGCCTCCCATCTATTCGCAAACATGATCATGCTATTCATTTGATTCCAATAAGTGTTCCTCCAAACATCAGGCCGTACATATATCCCTATGCCCAAAAGAGTGAAATTAAACGTATGGTTGCAAAAATGCTAGAGGCTGGGATAATTCAACCTAGTTGAAGTTCTTTCTCTGCTCCAGTAGTATTGGTGCACAATAAGGATGGATCATGGTGCATGCGTCTGGATTATAGGGAGCTCAACAAGCTCACTATTAAAGATAAATTTTCCATTCCTGTCATTGACGAATTATTGGATGAATTGCATGGATCAATTTACTTCACCAAATTGGATCTTCGTTCAAGATATCAGCAGATCAGAATGAATACTGAAGACATTACGAAAACAACATTTAGAACTCATGAGGGTCATTACGAATTTTTGGTTGTGCCTTTTGGCCTTACCAATGCACCTTCTACATGTCAAGGTTTGATGAATTCCATTTTCAAACCTTTCCTTAGAAAATTTTTGTTAGTATTTTTTTATGATATACTAATCTATAGCAAGTCTTGGAAGGATCATGTTAAACATGTTGACAAGGTGCTCAAACTATTGAAGGAGAAATAATTATATGCAAACTTCTCCAAATCTTGCTTTGGAGTACAAGATGTGAAATATCTAGGTCATATTGTATCTCATGAAGGTGTTAAGATAGACCCTAGAAAAATTAAAGCCATTAAGGAATGGAAAATCCCCACATCCATAAAGCATTTGTGAGGATTTCTCGAGTTGACAGGGTATTATCACAAGTTTGTTAAGAATTACAGGAGAATAGCAGTACCTCTAACAACATTATTGAAGAAAGATGCATGTTCATGGACTCCAGCAGCAACAAAGGCCTTTGAACATCTTAAAGAGACAATGTGCCAAGCACCGGTCTTAGCTACGCCGGACTTCACAAAAACCTTTATTGTGGAATGTGATGCTTCAGGAAATGGAATTGGTGTTGTTTTAATGCAAGATCAAAGACCCATTGCTTTCGAAAGTAGTTCAATCAAAGGAAAGTATTTACAAAAAGCTATTTATGAGAAGGAAATGTTGGCAATACTACACGCACTTAAGAAATGGTGACCCTACCTAATGGGAAGACACTTCAAGGTAAAAACGGTTCATGATATTCTTAAATACTTTTTAGAACAAAGATTATCCTCTGAAGAGCAACAAAAATGGGTCACAAAGATGTTGGGTTATGAATTTGAAACCATCTACAAAAAAGGGAAGCAAAATGTAGTGGCAGATGCACTCTCAAGAAAGGATGATGATGTGGAAGCATTGTTGTGCGCCATTTCTACTGTCCAACCAGATTGGATAAATGAAGCAAGGGATGAATGGAAGAATGACGAAGAAGTGTGGGCACTCATTCGAAAGTTACAACAAGATCCCAGTACATCTAATACATTTAGCTGGAAAAATGATTTGTTATGGTACAAAGATCACTTCTACCTATGTAAGAATTCCCAAATCAAACAAAGATTCTTCTGGAATTGCACACTTCTCCCTTAGGAGGGCACTCAAGATTTTTAAAAACTTACCATAGGGTTAAGAAGGAATTTTTTTGGGATGGCCTTAAATCACATATTCAAAAGTTTGTGAAGGAATGTTTGGTTTGCCAACAAAATAAAGTTGAAACAACTAAGACCCCAGGTCTATTACAACCTTTATCCATTCCAAGCCAATGTTGGGAGGAGGTTTCAATGGATTTTATCACCGGTTTACCCAAGTCCGAAGGAAAGAGTGTCATCATGGTGGTAGTTGATAGACTTACCAAGTATGCACACTTTTGTGCATTATCACATCCATTTAAAGCCAGTACAGTTTCTACTGCATTTATGGAAATAATTCAAAAGCTACATGGAAACCCAAAGATTATTGTAAGCGATAGAGATCCCATTTTCACTAGAAATTTTTGGACGGAATTATTTTCTTGTCTCGGTACTCAATTAGCTCATAGCTCATCTTATCATCCTTAATCTGATAGGCAAACTGAGATAGTAAACAAATGTTTGGAAGGATATCTTCGTTTCTTTGTATATGATAAACATACACAATGGGTCAGTGATTGCCTCTGGCTGAATGGTGGTATAACACTTCCTCCCATATTGCAACAAAAATGACCCCATTTATGGCACTTTATGGATATCATCCACCATCCATCACATCATATTTAAGAGAAAATTCTAAGGCTCAAGAAGTGGAACATCACATCGAGCATTAACAACAAGTTCTCCAACTCTTAAAGGATAACCTCACATTGGCGCATAATAGAATGAAACAACAAGCAAATCAACATCGCAGTGAAAGAAGTTTTGATGTAGGTGACTGGGTATTCCTACAGCTACAACCATATAAACGAATGTCCCTTAAGCAAGCTAAGAAGGATAATAAATTTTCATAAGAGTATTATGGTCTGTACAAGTTGTTGCAAAAGATTGGTACTATGGCATACAAATTGGAGCTTCCTACGGCTTCCCGAGTGCACCCAGTTTTCCATGTTTCATGTTTAAAGAAGGTTATAGGTGACAAGCTCCCAGTTCAAACAATATTCCCAGAACTTGACGAGGAAGGAAAAATCATATTGGAACCAGAAGCAGTCACAGAAACAAGAACTCGACAGCTACAAAATCAATCATTTTCGGAGTATCTCATCAAGTGGAAGAACTTATCTGTTGGAGATTCCACATGGGAGGATGAGAATTTTATACAGAAGCATCCAGAACTACTCAAGCGTTAAGGACAATGCTTTTCCAAAAGAGAGGGGCATGTTAGGTCCCTATAATACTAGTGATTCCCCCATTACTATTGTCATTGTATCCTTATTGATATTATTGTGCCCCTATTCTCCCCATATTGTTATTAGTGTGCCCCATAGAAACCCACTATTGTTATTTTTATGCCCTTATGTTATTATTGTTAGGCTAGCTTGATTATATTGTGACCCCTTAGACTCCTATATATAGAAGGGAGGTTTAGTCATTTGTATCATCCAAGAATTTTTCATTTGTGTAATGTAAAGGAGGTTCCCCCTCGAAGAGGTTGAATTCTAAGGCGTTGATCCATCTTTTATATCTTTTTGTGAGTTGGTTTCCTAAAATAGGTCAACTGAGTCATTGTCATGTATTGAAGACACATTTGGGCATGTTACATAGTGTAAAGGTAATTTTATTTGAGTCTAACTAGAGTAAAAGACCCTCCAAGACCTTGTCATGAAGCTACAAATAAGTCATCCTTCAATAAGTGCAAGTCGGCCTAGCTAGAAGGACACGTTGACCTATTAGGGCATCTAAGGAAGCCTATATAAAGGAGTTATCAGCCTCATTCAAAGCACCATCAATCAAGCATTCAAGAGAAAGCTAGAAGTTCAAAAAAAGGAAGGACAAGAAGCCTCTTAGACAACAAAGAAGAGAAGAAGGAAGATAAAAAAAGGATTGGAATTGTATTTGGGCCTCCTACACCTCACACGTGCAAAAAAGTTAGGGTTGTCATCTCTTGGAGGGAAGCATAGTTGCAATGTTATTAAGAAGCCACTTTTGGTGACAAGAAGACTCTCCAAAAGTCGAGTTCCCAAGGAGGAAGATCCTACCCAAGCAAAGAGGAGAAAGGCTCTCAAACTGTCCACACATGTGAAATTGCAAAAGATTTTAGGCAAGCTAAGAATTGTAGACCTTTGAAAGAAGTTGACGCTTGGGGAAATTATAATCAGGGAAATTGCAATTTATACCCAATACATTCAATGCACAAAACAGGGAAAAGATACACAGAAATTTTATGAAACTTCTCTTTATTACTTATCCAACGGTTACAGACTCGACTCGCCCTGCGCACTCAGCTGCAAGGTTCCACGAACTTAGCTGCGGACTACTAGGCCTTTGCGCACTCAGCTGCAGAGCCTTCTCCTACTCTACGACGCAAAAACTCAACTCTACACTTAGATCTTCTGCTATGCTTCTATTCCATCATCATTCCTTCCTTCTTAGTTGGATTCCAATGATACAACATTAGACATATCTATGCAGATTCTGGTCCCGGCAACGGAACCATTTGTTGGCTTAGTGGGGCCTGATCCAGGTTCGAAGTTAATTAGCCAAACAAATCCCTACACTATAGGCCCTTTCGGCAACAACCCGTAGATCGCGGACTAAGGTCTCACCAAAAGTAGTATGGGGGGGTGCTGGAACCAAGTTTCGGCACCCTTGAGATGTCTAAGGGGTCAATTTAGTCCAACTGGGAATGGCTTCACGTAAGTCACTTCGCACACAGTCCTGACCTGCGAGGCCTTCGTGATCTGTTATAATCGCCTTCGCCCAACCATAACCAGCGGCTGAGGTGCTTTCACGCTGCTAAGGCAGTAATCTGCACTATTTCCCCAAGTTACACCACAGACCTCCATTTTAGCCTCGACTGCTAACCTACATCCTATGTCCTATTGTCTCATTGATTTTATTGTTTGGTAGTTGTTTGATGGTAGAGAACATTATTAATAATCAAGTGAAATAAGAAGCTAATCAAAATACATCACAAGCAATTATCAAAGTAAGAGAAAACACTTAATTTGTTGCCCCTATATTTCTCAACATGGTATCAGAGCTAAGGTGACAAGACAAGGAAAGGAAGCTTAAATAAGGGCCATCAAAAGGAGTATCAAGAAAGGTCAAAACCTCAAATAGGATATCAAATCATCAAGAAGGGATACACAAGGGCCGAACAATCTAAAGAGCACCAAAAAGGACTACCCATTTCAAGAATCACACCATCTAAAAGCAACAACAACAACAACAAGACCTCAAGGACCCAATCTCCTCTCAAAGAAACAAGGTATACACATTGAAATATCTTGAAGTCTCTACATCAAAGAAGAAGCATCAAAGGAATCAAGGTGTTCTCCCTCTATTTGAATCAAGAATCTCATCACAAGCATAATTGAAGAAGGACATCTCTAGAAGAAGCAATGTCATCTTCGAGGAAGAAAACATCATCATCATAATCAAGAAGGCATCAAGTTGAAGATATCACCATCAAAGGAGCATCTTCACTTGACAAGTAAGTATCCTTATATCTATAACTTCATTTACTATCTAATGACTTCATTTTGCAAGGAGAGCAATAAGTTGGTTGGGTCATCAAATATCCTTGCATGGAAGAAGAGGACAAATTTGATCCTCATAGAAAATGAAGTCATTGGACATACTAAGGGTTCAAGTGTTGAACCACAAAAAGAAGAAGCTGAAGATCTAGAAAAGTATATGAAGGTGGAGATAAGGGCTCAAAGAATCCCTATAGAATCAATCAATGATTCCCTCATCCCTTATGTAGCAAAATTGGAACGGTCAAAAGACATCTATGACAATATTGTAGAATTATTCTCTGTAAGCACTACAGGAGAAGTAATATAATTGAGAACCAAGTTATATAAGATGAAGGTGTCAAAAGAATAAGGAATAACTTCATATCTTATGAGGGTGTCAAAAATACGAGACCAATTGCAAGAGTTGGGGGAAATAATTTCCGATAAATAAATGACCACCTTGGTGCTTAATGTATTACCTAATGAATGGGGAAACTTCATATCAAGTATCTATGGAAAGAAGGAAGCCACCCCATTCAATGAAGTTTGGTCATTGTGCAAGATTGAAGAAACTAGGTTAAAAGCAAAGAGTAATGTTAGACCAAGTGAACAAGTTCAAGCATTTGTTTCCATGGCTAGGAGAAAACAAAAGTTTGGGAAGTTTGATCCTTAGAAAAATAAGAAGATCAATATGTCAAAGATCCAATGATATGGCTGTCTGGAATATGGGAATTTCAAGAGAGATTGTTCGAAACTCAAGAAGGAAAAGAAGGAATTGAAGCCCATACCACCAAAGAAGTAGATGAACCCGATGAGAAGAAATTCAGGAAGGAAGGGATAGATCTTCATTATTAAGGTCTCTCATGTACATATAAAGGAAAAGTAGGATGTGAAAAAACCTCTACCATGGTTAAAGGATTATTGCCAGATATAAAGAATTATAAGTATGATAATATGGCATCATGTTTGAATCATACAATTAAAACAAGAGCTCATGGCATTATTAAAGAAGCTTGAAATGATAGTTGAAGTAGATGTATACATGGGTGTAGCAGCCATCATAGAAAGGAAATATCTCTTGGTGACCTCATTAAAATAATAAGTAGTAAATATGATGAAAGTCATCTAGCATGATAGAGGATAAAAATAATTCATCATGCATCATCATCATTAGAAAGGAGTATTTACAAGATGAGGATAATCAAGATCCTTTGTTGGAATATTCATTAGAAGGTTCGCCTCTACATGGAAGAAGAAATTGTCTCGTTTATCATTCCACCTCGTATGAGATCCATTGTTTAGAAGGATGATGGTATGGTGAAAAAGGAGAGAAACATGTCAAGATGGTTGAAGTACTTTCAATCAAGGAAAGGAAGTTGCCAAAGGATGTCTAGATGACCAAGAGGAGAAAAGAGTTATTTATATATTTGAGAGATTAAGTCATGTCATCATATAATTGTAGATAACATGGGTAAATGCTCTACCTCATGAACATGATTGAAGAAAAGGGATCTCTTCCTTTGGAAAGATGCACGAAGGCATAGTTCACATATTGATAAGATGAAATCAACATAATATGTGCTCATATGGAATATGAGGTGGTTGACAAAGATGGAGGAACTATGGATGGAAATTCCTGGAGAGCAATATGCGCAAAAAGAAAGAATAGATCATGATAGATGCAACTATAGTCACGTAAGAAAAGATAAGAAATCAAAATTTGATGACTAGAAGAATTGGTTGTGACATCTCCATAAAGAAAGTATGAAGACCCTAATAAGATCTGTAAAGGAAGGAGATCCTTGACATTAAATGTCTTGGAGATGTGTTCATGTAGGATGTTGATGTTGCAAGAAGCATATGTCATGATGAAAGGCTGTCACAAAAGGCAAATTTGATTTGATGTTCATTTTTTATTTTTGAACAACATCTGGATGGGTTGATATGTGGCTATTGAAAGAGGGTTGTATATGTCACCTACAACTAGCCCTCAAGTGGTTGGATGGAAGATCATGAAGGAAACATGACTTGGAAGAGGTAGTTGTATGAAGAAAAGCCATATGTGGACTAGAAGATCACTTTTAGATGAAGAGAAGGATGACATGACTGATATGGTTTGTGAAGGAAAGTGATGGATGGTCGATGCCATGCGAAGAAAAATCTAGAGATGAATTTGAAATTCATGACATCAAAAGGAGGAGCTCTAAAAGAAACTGAAGATGTCGTGATCTCCCCCAAAGAACAGAAAGTTATTGGAAACAAGTCCCTAATTAAGAGGGAGCTCGGACAAGTCCCAGGATAAGAGGGAGCTTGGGTAAGTTCCTTTACAGGAATGAGTATATCTTCCCTAGTTGAGAGGGAGAGATAGACACATCATTCTTATATTCATATTGTGAAGAAATAATGGAGGTTTGGATAAGAATTTGAGATTTATTTTGATACTCTTTGAGAATGAGGTAAGGCATCCAAGATAAGAGTAAGCGAAGAGGAAATTCCTTAAGGATGTGTTATTCCAAGATAGGAATTTTCCTAAAAGGACATACCCTATGAACACCCATGTGGGTATGTCCCTTGAGAGATAATGATGATTGTGTTTGTCAGTCATTGGTCTCGCCAACATTGTGCTCTGATCTTGTGAAGAGATAGAGCTATTTGTCAAGGCCTATTATTCTCTAACAATGTTGGCTGGTATGATGAGATGCTTTGGCAAGCTAAGGAAGTAGCTTATAAGATGGCTTACAATACTACTCACCTTATGAGAATTCTTTAGATTGAGAATGTCCAAGTACCTTGTATGAATTTCAAGTACCTCCTAGTCAAGAGGGAGTGTTGAAATATGTAAATAGGTTCGGTCTTCATAATGACATATGTAATCATGATTTTATGTATATAATGTAAAGAGAACAATAAATTTATTATTATTCTTGAGGCATCGGTTTCATGCTCGAGGGAAATTTATTTTTAGGCCGAGCACCCAATGAGTGCTTCTAGGTCAATTGAGTCATTGTCATGTATTGAAGACCCATTTGAGCATGTTACATATTGTAAGTATTTTTTTTTTATTTGAATCTAACTAGAGTCAAAGACCCTCCAAGACCTTGTCATGATGCTACATTCAAGTTGGTCTTCAAGAAGTGCAAGTCAGCCTAGCTAGAAGGACATGTCAGCCTATTAGGAAATCCAAGGAAGCCTATATAAACGAGCTCTCGGCCTCATTCAAAGCACCATCGATCAGGCATTCAAGAGCAAGATAGAAGTGCGAAAAAATAAAGGACAAGGATCCTATTGGACAATGAAGAAGAGAAGAAGGAAGATAAAAAAAAGGGGGGGGGGACTTTTTTTGGTTCTCCTACACCTCACATGTGCAAAGAAGTTAGGGTTATCATCTGTTGCAGGGAAGCAGAGTTGCAATACTATTAAGAAGCCACTTTTGGTGCTAAAAAGACACTCTCTACAAGCCGAGTTCACAAGGAGGAAGATCCTACCCAAGCAAAGAGGAGAAAGTCTCTTAAACTATCCACACATGTGAAACTATAGAAGATTTCAGATAGGCCAAGAATTGTAGATCTGTGAAGGAAGCCAAAATATTGAAGAGGAGCCAAAATTCAAAGTCTTGCAGCAAGTTTTACCAGTGTTGAATTGGTGGATGAAGAGATGATCAAAGAAGTGATTTTACTTGGTCTTGGAGGGGTTTTTGGTCAAGGGTCATAGGTCTTGGAATTCGTCAATTGAAGTTCTATAAGAAGAGAATAATTCTTGTGGGTTTTCCTCTCAAGAGGAGAGGTTTTGGCCTTGACTAATAGCCTACATCTTGTGTCCTATTGTCTCGTTGATTTTATTTTTGGTAATTTTGTTTATGATAAAGAACACTAATAATAATCAAGTGAAAGAAGAAGCTAATCATAATACATCACAAACAATTATCAAAGTAAGAGAACATTTAATTTGATGCCCCTATATTTCTCAACAGATGCGACCATGTGTTCCCCCCTCTTTTGTTTGTCTAGGTACACATGTCATTTGTAGTTTCTAAGTCCACCAGCTTCATGCAATCAATCATATTCTAGAATTCTTTACAGTCTCTTTCTCTTTCCCTAGGTCCTCCCTTTGTTTCTTCAAGAGAGAGAACCATATTGAAGCCCCCAACCTATAAAGATTGAATAAAATTAAGTTGTTCATCAATTCATTGAGGGTCACATACATTGATACAGAGAATTGGATTTGGGTATCCTACATAATGTGAAACCAAAGACAGGGCAATACTAAGTGGCTTCAGAGGAAACAACATGGACCGCTTGAGGGTTCCATAGGGTTAGAATTCCTCCTCCAATGTTTCTAGCTTCTATATACAAAGTCATGCTCAGTCCAAAATTTCCCACTACTTATTTTCATGCGATCAGTAGGAATTTACAGGGTAAGTTCCTCACACATAACACCAAAGGGAATCGCTCACAAACAGATCACAGATCAATACACCAGTATTCTTGACGTGGTTAAAACCCTCAAAGAGGGAAACAGTGGGCCAACGCGACCACTTCAGGAAATTTATTAATAAAAGAATGAAAATTTACATAAGTTTATCTCATGAACAATTACACTACAAATGACCCTCCATGCTCTTTAAATAGAGATCATGGACCAATCGGGTGTTAAGCCACGGATCAAGTGTCGGTAATACCGAGGAGAGAATGAACCGTCGGATCACTTCATGTCTAGAACGTATCATGACCATCGGATTGTAAGTTACAAAAGTACATAGTAAAGAAACACACTTTACCTAACTCTACACTCGACCAAGTTATACTTAACTATTTCCTATGTGTCGGAATATCCTAACATCCCCCCTTAAGAACAACTTGGGATAGGATTGAAGGATGTACAAATATGACACAATAGGAGAAGGAAGGAGGCATTAGAGCCTATCCCCCTTTAGTGACATCTTCCTGGACTCCAACCATAAATCGAAGTTTAGTAAACTTTGCCTTTGTGAGAGCCTTTGTAAATATGTCTGCAACTTGATCATCTGTTGAACAATAATGCACTTCAAGAACATGGTCATGAATGAGCTTTATGATGAATTGCATGTGCAGTTCAACGTGTTTGTTGCGTTGATGTTGGACTGAATCTTTGCATAGTTGAATGGCACTTTGATTATCACACCAAAGTGTAGTCGGATGCTACTGTAGAAAGCCAAACTTTGACAGGATCTGATGAAGCCACAGGGCTTCCTTACTAGCTTCTACAACACCATGATACTTTGCTTCTACTGAAGAAAGATAAATGACACTTTGTTTCTTGCAAGCCCATGTAATAGGTCCTGAACCAAGAGTGAACACATAACTTGCAGTAGACTTCTGATCGTCAGGTTCACCAGCCCAATCAAAATCAGTGAAACCAACCAATAGAGGAGATGCTTTTGCACTGTAATGAATCCCAAACTGAATTGTACCTCGAACATAACGAAGTATTCTTTTAGCTGCTCTCCAATGACTTTCATGTGGGTTTTGCATAAACCAGCAATAAGGCCAACAACAAAGGAAATGTCATGACGAGTATGGGTTAGATACAAAAGTTTTCCTACAAGTTGACGGTATAAGGTAGCATCAACTTCAGGGGAAGTACAAGTGACTGAAAGTTTGGTTCCAGACTGAAAGAGAGAAGGGGTTGGCTTACAGTCTTCCATGTGAAAATGGTATAGAAGGTCACTAACATACTTGTAATGGGAAAGGTAAATACCTTCCTTGGATTGCAAGACTTGAAGACCAAGAAAATAATGCAAGAGTCCTAAGTCTGTCATTTCAAACTTCTTCTTAAGGTTGGACTTCACATGGTTTATAAGGTTGGGATCACTATCAGTAAGGATAAGATCATCAACATAAAGAACAAGAATGATAAGAGTCTTGCATACTTTCTTGGTGTAGACAATATTGTCATAATGACACCTAGAAAAGCCAGTTTCTAAAAGAAAGCTATCCATTTTGGCATACCAAGCCTGAGGGGCTTTCTTGAGACCATAAAGGGATTTCTTAAGCCGACATACAAGGCTGGAGTCTGTTTGTATAAAGCCAATAGGTTGTTCCATATAGATTTCTTCATGCAAGTCCCCATGCAAGAAGGCATATTTAACATCCATCTGATGGATTTCCCATTTGAAAGTGGCAGCAAGGGAAAGAACAAGGCGGACAGATTTCATTTTGGCAATAGGGGAGAAGGTTTCAGTATAGTCAATTCCTTCAACTTGTGAAAACCCCTTAGCAACAATACGAGCTTTATGTTTATCAACTTTTCCATTTGGTCCATACTTGGTTCTGTAAACCCCCTTTGCATCTAACAAGTTTTCATCCCTTTGGAAGAGGAACAAGATCCCATGTATCATTTGCCAATAATGAACGATATTATTCATTCATAGTTGCATCCCAATTTATATGGCCTGAAGCTTCTACAAAGGTGTTAGGATCATAATCCGCTGAAGCTTGAGCCAGTAAAGAAGAGGCTCTATCGAACTAAGAACGTGTACGTTGCTGATCTGTAAGATCACCATCAAGAGCACCTGCTACATCCCAAGTAACACAGACCCATTTTGGAAGCTGAAGGAGGATCCTGAGAAGGTGGGGGAGGATTGTCATCCTCGATGTCATCATCTGAAGAAGAAATATTTTCATAAGTAAAAGGGATAGAGAGAGGTGGCACATCCACCGAACTAGGCTCGTAGGCCGATATATTTTTAGCAAACTTTACATCTCTTCTACTGATAACATTTTTGGACTTAATTGGAATAAGTCTATATCCTTTGACATCTTCAGAATATCCAATAAAAATACATTTTTCACTCTTAGGTTCTAAAGCTTTATGTTTCTCATATGGAATATGGGCCCATGCTTCACTTCCAAAAACACGAAAGTGACTTACATCTCATTTAATTGAGCTCCATGCTTCTTCTGGAGTGATATTCTTTAAAACCTTAGTAGGAGTGCAATTTACTATGTAATTTTCACAGTTAATTGCTTCTGCCCAAAAATTAAGACTAAGTCCTTTAGATTGAAGCATACAATTAGCCATTTCCTTTAAGGTGTCATTCTTCGTTTGAGCTACACCATTTTGTTGTGGAGTATATGGAACAGTATGTTGCATTTGTATTCCATTCTCAGTGCAAAAGTTGATGAATTTTTTGTTAGCATATTCTCCGCCATTATCAAATCTTAGCTTAAGAATTTGATGTCTAGATTGTTTTTCAACAAAGGCCTTAAAGGCCAAGAACATGTTAAATACTTCACTCTTGAGTTTTAAGAAGTATACCCAAGTGTGTCTGGAGAAATCATCAATGAAATTTAAGAAATACTTGTAGCCATACAATGAAACAACTGGAAGTGGATCACATAAATCACTATGCACAAGTTGTAAAGGGGCTGAGGCGTGCCAAGAGGCACGTTTTTAAAAACTATCCTGATGATGTTTTACGAGTACACATCTGGAACAAACATCATCTCTATAAGATACCATTGGAAGACCAGTCACCATATTTTCTTTACATAGATTCTTAAGGGAGCGATAGTTTAAGTGACCAAATCGCTCATGTCAAAGTTTACTCGCTTCATCATTATGAGAAAAAAATACCGAGGGAAGATTTGATGACCCAAAGTTGTTAAACTTATACAACCTTGTAGAATCATCAGCAATGCCAGTAACTAAAATCTGTCTAGGATCTCTTACGTCCTTAATTACAACATCGTGAGGTGGAAATTCAACGATTTTACCTTCTTCTGAATGAGCTATCTGATATACAAATAGAAGGTTGCAAGATAAGGTTGGAACACATAATACCCATTGTCTAGATTAACAGTTCTAGTCCCTATAACACTAAGAGATTTATCATCACCAACATATATATTTTTGGTGTTACAATCATTTAAAGAAGAAAACATGACTTTGTTTTTGGCCATGTGATAAGAAGCTCCAGAATCAATGAGCCACTCGTGAGAATGAGAAGGAGAAAATACATTTAGTGCATAACTAGACCGAGATGCTTGAGAACCACATGCAGAACGTGTTATTCCTGAAGATGAAGTTGAAGTTGAAGAGTGCTCCAAATGGATGTCATGCTTCTTCATTACTGCTTCCAAGGCTTCCATCTTCTTAAAACATTTGGATTCTAAGCGGCCATCTCGATTACAAAAGTGGCAATGTCTATCATTGTTCTTCTGTTTGTTTTTAGTTGCCTTATCATTTCGAGATTGAAATTGCTTAGGACCCTTGTTTGGTTTATGACCATTCTTTTTAGGATATTGCTTCTTAGGATTATTTGAATTTGGTTGTTGTTGGGCGGCTAAGGCTTTCTTAGAAGAGTTTCCAAGATATAAGAGTTTTTCTAGTTCTCTTATTAAAGAATCATAAAAGGCATCAAAAGAGGGGGACGTGTAGTCTTGTCCTTGAGAAATAAAGGCTTCCCTAGTAGAATGGAAGGTGGAAACAAACACAAAGTAGGCTCATCCCAACTTATTAAGAATGGAATAGATAAGGCTACCATCTTCTTTCTTAACCTCAACACCTTCCAAGAAAAGTCTAAGGGTCTTGAAATTGGACAAAAAATCTTCAATGGAAGAAAAAATATTGGGGTCCAATGTAAGCAACTCATTTTCGAGTTGATGGGCTCTAATTTTATTTTTAATTCCAAAAATTTTAGTGAATTGTTTCATTGCTTCATTAGGAGTATCAAGTTTTGCGATATGGAATCTAAAGTCTAGAGAAATAGACATCCCTATCAACCCACGTGCTTGATCTTGCCTATTTTCCCATTTGGCTGCCTTATCTTCATCTTGAGGTTTGGTTTCTTGTCCTGAGGCTATTTTATAAAGACCTTTACTTCTAAGTAAATCCACAATGTAGGACCACCATTGGAAGTAGTTGGTGTTGTCAAGAATAACTTGACATGGAATTTCCATTTTTACATAAACTAAAGATGTATATGTTGAAATTAAGTATTCCAATCGAAAGATCTCGAAAAATTAGGTTGATTAAAAAGAAACGGCTCTGAAAACGGCTTGCGGATGAAGAAATTGTGGCTTTTTGAAGAAAAGTTGTTGAAGATGTCAACGAAGTGCGTGGATGTGCAGAAATGAATAATAATGTTTTATCTAAAAAAAATTCCCCCCTTTTCCAAACTTAATCTAATTAGCTCACTTAAAAATATAATAATAAAATAATAATAATAAAAAGATTTTATGTGACTCACTTTTATAAATAAGTGAAAGTCACTTTGTAACTTAAATAAAAGATAAAGAGACTTTAGAATTATAAGTGACTCATTTTTTATAATGGATGAGAACACTTTTATATAAAGTAACTTTAAAACATAAGTTACATGTTTTTTTTGAAAAAGTAATTCAACAAAAAGAAAGACTTGAACTCACTACCTCTATTCTCCTAAAGTAACTTTGGACCAAGTGAGTTAGTTTAAAAGGTTAATAATTTTTTGAAAAGAGGAAGGGATTTTTCTTTTTAGCCACTGAAACTTTGGAGTGCGTGCTTATTTGCCTATAAAACCCAACATAGACATAAAAAAAAAAAAAACGAACCTTATGCCTTGAAGTTAGTTTTAGCCGGAAACTAAATATTTTTCTCAATGTTTCTGTTTTTTCAGAGATCACACTAAGGTGTGGCGGAAAAGAGCATACGCATGAGAAAAATCCTACATTTCTATTTCTGATTTGCCCAGATCGCATCGAGTCGCGGGGCAAAAAACATACTCAGAAATGAAAGGTATAGATCCGGTAATAAAAAACAGAGATCTAAATAAACCAAAATAAACAGAGAGGTGAATAGCTATAATTGCAAATAAAAACTATATACCTCCAGATCTTAAAAATGACGTAGCTAGGGCTACCAGAAACTTTTTCGCGTGAAACGAAAGGGATTCCTCACTAGAACAGATGCTCCTAACACAATAGAGTAGTCCTATCGGCCCGAAAGTAGTCAGAAACAATAGATCTAGGAAATGACAATTGGATGCAGTTGTAGCGACTTCAGATTTGGATCACCGACGGTTGTGGCCCTCAAATAGCTTTGATACAATGTATGAATTAATAGGGTGAGTTCCTGAGACAAAACACCAAAGGACACCACTCACAAACAGATCATAGATCAATACACTAATGTTTTTGACGTGGTTAAAACCCTCAAAGAGGGAAACAGTCCACGGCCTGAGCCAAAGCGGCCACTTCAGGCAATTTATTAATAAAAGAATGAAAATTTACATAAGCTTCTCTCATGAACGGTTATACTACAAATGACCCTCCATGCTCTTTAAATAGAGATCATGGATCAATCGAGTGTTAAGTCACGGATCAAGTGTCAGTAATATCGAGGAGAGAATGAACCGTCAGATCACTTCATGTCTAGAACATATCGTGACCATCGGATTGTAAGTTACAAAAGTACATAGTAAAAAAAACACACTTTACCTAACTCTACACTAGACTAAGTTATACTTAACTATTTCCTATGTGTCGGAATATCCTAACACGATATGCGGTGCATTTAGTCTCTTGAATAAAGAGAATGTCAAGGTTTTCTCTTAAGTTTTTTCATTTTTTTCTTTTAGGATTATTTGCTTTCAAGGGCTATTAAATCCCCTTATGTTCCATTTTAGAACTTTCATTGGAAAAGAGGGGGGGAGGAGTTAGGGTTACGAAGTTTCATCTTACTTGAGTTTAGTAGGAGAGATCCCAACTCCTGGGGTACAACATTGTTCGTCTTCCTTCCTCTTTACTTTGGATCTGCTTAGGGTTTTGGCTGCTTTGGGCCTTTAATCTGAATCCCGGGCCTTTTGCTTCTCCAAGCACTCGTTTGGTCCCCTCATTCGGGTGTCTTCCCTAGTAACGAACATGTATTGCACCTGATTTATTGGTACTTGGGTATCACATCCATACCTTTTGATTTCCATTGTTCTAGTATTTGGGGAAGATCCAACCCTTCATGCTCCGCTATTTCATTAAGATTTGGGTCTTCTTTCCCTATGTCGCTTGGTGTCATGTCCAGATCCTCATCCTGTTGTTGAGGTGGGATTATATCTCCTTCCTTCACGAAGGGCTGAGAAGGTACTTTCAAGCTTTGTTCATTTTCACAGGGATCGCTCTTTGCTGGTTCCTTCTCCAGGGTCTCTGCTCAGGTTGAATCTCTATTTCCTCAACCAAAACTTCATATCGATTCTTAGACTCCTTATTTCCGCCATAGATTCTATGATATTGTTTCCTCCCTTCTTTCCCCCTGGTTCCAACTTTTGTGAAGCCTTCTAAATCTATTTATGGGCAAGTTTTTATTTGCTTTGTCTCGACATTAAGATGACACTCTTTGAAGAGGTGCTTGTCTTCATGGTATCACTAAAATTTGAAAGGGATATTCTCACAATCAATGCTCTAACTCCATATCTCAGTTGAAATTTGGTACCGGAGGATAGGTGGTTCCCTAAGGCTTTGATTTTTGGCCTAGGGAAAAGTGTCCAGAAGAATTTAATTTTTCTCCTAAAGTGACTTTATAATTTTTATAAAGTCAAATCTAATTTAAAAGTGACTTTAAGTAATAAAGTTACTAAAGTCTAATTTTAAAGTGACTTTAATAAAGTCAATGTAAAATTAGAAAAGAAAAGTGACTTTGGACATAAATGACTAAGTGGGTCTTTATTAAAGTGGGGTGAATTAAAAAATAGAAAATGAGATTTAAGTGAGCATTTAATCTCAGCCCTAGATCTCAATCTATTTCAGCCAATGGATTTACGGATTCCCCAAAAGCCACTTAGGATTAGATTAAAGGAGGAAAATGTCATTTTTTCTTTCATGAGCAGATTGAGAGAAGGAGAGCAAGAGAGCAAGGGAGATTTCTGGATAGGGAGGAAAAGGAGGCAGCAGCCTGGCACACATTCCAAGGCAGCGTTTCAGCAAGTCTGTACAGCTGAGTTAGTACACAGTGAAAGGCAGATATTAGGCACGATTTTCTAGAAAGTTCGTACAACAGGTTTGGTTCAGATTCCAAGGAGGTCGTACAGCAAGTGCACAGAAATCGAGGAGCAGAAGTCTGTACAATAAGTGGTTGTACCTTGGCATGCTTTTCTATGCAGTCCGTACAGCAGCATTTAAGGCTGAAATTTGGGCACAAAAATCGAGGAGATCGTACAACATTTATTGATGTTCTGTTTCGTTGTTTGCAAGTTTTTCCAGTTGGCTGTGAGGCATAGAAAACGAGATAAGCTGTAAAAGTTTGCTTGCTGATTTTTTTTTTTGCTGAATATTTCTCTCACTGTAAAAAGCATTTTCCATAAACAAGAAGGAGCTTTTGAACTTGTTTTCCCCAAGAGTTGTAGGGGGTTTTTCCAGGGTCACCTTGACCAAAAATCACTGTGTTTAAATGTGTTGAATGGCTGTTTGTATGTGCTGATATTTATTTATGCATTTTCCAGCATTCTGTAATATTTCCAGAATTTGTGTTTTCAGCAAAATTTATTTTCCAGTTGTTGAATGTATGGATATGGAAAATGGTATTTAACTATTTTGGAGAAATAAGGTGAAACTGAAAACCAGGGTGGGAAATGAGAAATTTTTACATGGTATCAGAGCTTGATTGTTGAAGTGCAGTTTGGGACAGCAAGGAGGAAAATTACAGCTTGTTGATTTTTCACTCAGAAAATTCCAGCAAGCTGATTTTTCACAAACAACAGTTTTATCTTTACTACAGCAGTGCTATTTTTCAGTTTTAGGATAGCAGGATGTCATTGGAATTGAGGGTGGAGGATAGGTTGGATGGGCATAACAATTACAGTGTTTGGAAGGAGAGAATGCAGAGTATCTTTGAGGAGGCAGAAGTCTGGGACATTATGGTGCATACCACACAGAACCCTGTTGTTGTACCTACTGATGCTACTAAGTTGGCTGATTATAATAAAAAGAACAACAAGGGTAAGAGACTGATTCTAGACGGAGTCAAAGACCATTGAATTCCTCATGTGAGAGGAAATAGAAATGCCCATGAGATATGGACAACATTGTCCAATCTCTACCAGAGTACCAATGAGAACCGGAAAATGGTCCTGAACGAGAAGCTGAAGACCATTAAGATGGGTAATGATAGCGCAATTGGATATCTCACAAATATTACTAATGTGAGAGATGAGTTGGTAGCAGTTGGAGAGGTCATTCCACCCACTGAGTTGGTGCGGATTGCAGTGAATGGCCTCCCTCCTTCATGGATGAACTTTACTGATGGGGTTTGTGCACGTGAGACCCTTCCCACATGGGAGAGGTTTTGGGATGATTGCATTCAGACAGAGATCAGAAAAGGTCAACTTGGGGCAGCCAAGCCAGTTGAGCAGGATGAGGA
>APFE030195171.1:0-22370 GCA_000404065.3 Pinus taeda | reverse complement strand
GTCTATTCATCATCTACGTTTTAGTATAAATTGGTGAGGATTTGAAGTCATTTGAACACACATTCTTCAAGTGATCTCCTCCTCTCCACGTCTTGGGTTATTGGTGAAGGAGAGACACTTAGAAGAATACGTTGACCATTGGATGATGCCCTAGCTGTTGTACGATGTTGAAGGAGATCCAACGCTGTTCAAGAAGCCCTAATACACAGTCAACGAAACAGCCCTAAGTCACAGTTAAAGGAAGGCTCTATACACTGTCCATGAAGGTCCTTAATTACGCAGTAATTAGACTCTATAACACAGCAAGGAGATCCTAATAGGCAGCAAAAAGGAAGGCCTAATCCGCAGCAAAGGAAGGCTCCTAACCGCAGCAAGAGTATGCCCTAGCCGCAGCAAAAAGGAACATTCAGTGTGGCTGTTCTGAGGCCATTTCAGGAAGACCGTGAGGCTGTTTAGGAGGACCGAGTTAGAGGAGATAAGCATCAGATCTGTTGGGGTATCGTTGGAGGGAAAAGGATAAGGTTTATGCTGCCTGAAAGCTACAGGAAGACTGTGTGTTAGGCCGCAGGCCATAACACCACAGTCAAGTATTGTGTTGGGATGTTTGAGGGCTTATATATGCCCAGATCAACAACATAACGAAGGAGCTTTCCTATGAGGCAATACTGCAGAGGTTAAAGGCTGTTTTGATGACTGTTGGAGTTAAGACGTGCTTGGTGCCCTAACCAGTCATCATGGTGACAGCAGCAAATCTATTATTGACTGTCCTATTACATAAAGCAGTGACAGCTAGCATGATGTGAGCAGCATGGCAAACTTGTGCACAGCAACTCAGCAGTGGAGCAACATGATGCAGCTCAGGAACATAGTATGATGTTGTAACAAGAATGCAGCATGGTGATGGTTGCAGCATTATGGGGGCAGCAAAGTGACGTTGTATGATGAGTGCCAGCATAGCAGTCATTGAGTGCAGATCAACAATACTGGGTATAGATCCATGATAAAGAGCAGCCCAATAATTGGAGTAGCTCAGTGACAGGAGCAGCAACATGAAGTGCATAGCATGGTCATGATAAGTGCAACATGGTGCAGCACAGAGAGGTGCAGCAAATGGACGAGATGCAGAACGATGATAGGTGAAGGAGTCACCTTGAGAATTAGTTGAAGCAGAATGTCTTCAACTGATCTCATCATGATACGAAATGATCTATGCTAGATCTAGATAAGTCAAAGTATTGACTGCTGTTGTAAATGTTCTCTCTCTCTCTTTCTCTGCTGAACTTTGAAGATAAAAGAAGATTTGATCAAAGGGTTTCCCCACACATTGTGGGGTTTGTCCCTGGCTCGCGCCATATCTTGTGTCCTCTTGTCTTGGCTTGTCTTCTGCATTTTATATTTATGTTCTATCTGCAGTTTATCATAATGTTGATGTGATTGCCAACTGTGAAAATTTAAATAAATTGCTCTAGCATAGAACATACCTAAATTTAACAATTTTTCATGGATGGTTGGGACAACTTGAGGATTGGTTTGGGATGGATGCGATTAGGTTGATCGAGATGGCTTCATGTGAGTGGATTGGATAGTGGTAGGCTAGGATCTTCATCAGATTGTGATGTTGCATATCTGAGATTGGAGGGATTTGCACCAGTGGTATTTGATCGACGAGGATGAGTGCTTTTGGGACTGAGCCAGTGGAGATTGTGTAGGCTCAGAGGGAGTCTAGCCTCAAGAGGAGCAACCCTATGGAGGTTTGGGATCTTTAGGTTCAGATGTGATGAGGCAGAGGCACAACCAAGATTGTCGGGTTCATTCTACAGGGTATGCCGCAGTGATGGATGCCAGATGGGCTAGTGTCGCCGGAGATGATGATGGTTACTTCCTAGTCTTGAAAGTATCTCCCTCGCTAAGAGGGAGAGTTGATTTTTTGGTAGTTCGAGAGGTACTCCAAGCCCTAGGGTTCAGGGATTGGAGGGCAAAGCGCCACAAGTAGGCTTGTGGGCTTGGAAACCAAACTTGGGGTTTTGCACCCATCGAGATTTGGGCCAAACCATGAGCACATTTTGACATGTGATGGATGAGGTTGATAGCTCTCAGGGAGACGATTCTAATGCAACGAGAATCATCTGATTTCGAGTTGTAGAAATGGTGTTATGAATTTTTGAAGCTTATGGTTGGGTTTGCTCATGTATTGGTCGAGGTCGGTCTAATGATAGGAGACCTAATGACAATTGGAAAAGCCCTAAGATAACATTGGAGGAAGCCCTCATATTAGTGTATAAATATGAGGTGATGTGAGTACATTTGATCATCCAATGGTGCAACAAAAAGGCAATGTTAAGGAGAGAGAAGCTCGTAAGGAGGAAGAGTGACATCTTTGTTTAGGGCCACAGAAGGAGGGTCACTTCAGCAAGGAAGATAAGGCAACGCAGAGCCTTCTTATGATTGCTTGAAGTGCGAGGAACCTTGCTGTGGAGGCCGAGTAAGGGAGCAATCGTTCTAGGCAGTTTGTTCACTGATATATGGCGGGATTCTCCTGGAAATGAGGCTACGGATTTGTACAAGAGTTTGAATAGAGGCCGAGCTTTGTTTCAGAGGTTGTGTGGGTGGAATGAGGGATGGAACTTAGCCCTACAACCAATGTATGACAGTAGCAATTCAAGAAGACTAGGCCGCAGAAATTTGGGGGCTTTAGGAACTGTTTGGGAGGGCTAACAGTGAACTGTTGCGTTCCATAGCCAGGCAGCCAAAGCAACAGAATTTGTACAAGTCCTGGAAGCAGCTTAAGGTATGTCACTTTCTCCATAGTTGCCATTTGTTGGATCCGAGTATGAGGATCAGTTAAGGATGATATTTAGAGCAACTTGTGGAAGCCAAGGAGGAAGGGCTAACATGGAGGTTAGAAGCCCTAACTAGTGGGAGGTTACCATAGTGAAGATTGGTGTCTTGAACTAGTTTGATGGGTGAAGTATTGGACAGTTTCGTGACCATCCTATGAGCAAACTTATATTAGTAGTTGGTTGGATGTTTTGTCAATAAGAGTTGCATAATGCTACAATTATGTATGTCCTCTTGAGCTGATGTAATTTGTAGGTGGATGGGTGTCCTATGAGAAGTCTGTTGGTAGCCATGTGTAACAGTCTCCTAGGTGATTGGATGCCCTAACTAGGTGCAGATGCTACAATGTGGATTGTCCACTCGTGGACTATTGGAGGGTAATGTGGGAGTGGTCCAAGTGTGGACGTGATTGGGCACTTATGGTATGTTAGAGGATAGTGTGATAGTGTCCAAGTTGGATCCCAGTGAGCAACACCTTGATGGACAAAGGTAGTTGCGAGAGAGGCAGTTGTTAAGCTCAAGGGTCTGATCAACCAGGAGCAATTTGTGGAGCCTGAGATTTGTCTTTGGAGAAGGACTTCTACAACAGATGATGGGTAGTTCTCCTTGCCCGTGTTCATTGTGGGAGATGGACATCTTGCAGTAATAGGTGGTAGCCCTCTGTGCACAATGTTTGTGTTCATCAGTGCAACACATGAAGACCGTAGTGGGTTGAAGTCCCTGAGTATTCGAGGAGTAGCGGTGGGCAGTGGAGAGTTGTTCACAAGTGGATCTGTGAACAACTCAACAGGAGTTTTGATGTGTTGTGGCCTTGATACACTAAGGTGCAACTAGCGAGCAGATTGACAACTGAGGTTCAGTGGCCAGATGGACTTGGAGCATTGATAGAGGCATGAGCCATATATTAGGAGTCGAAGGACCGAGCAGGTACAGGGTACGACTGAGATGAGCTGAGCGAGTCGACTACATCAGCCAAATGGTCAGACTACCTTGTTGAGGGAAAATTGGTTGTCAATGCACTGACACCAAGCCCCAGTTTTGTATCTTGTGTTAGTGGATGTATGAGGGCCATTATCCTTGCTACAGGAGCCCTAGATTGTTGTATTATATGTTGTTTAATATAACGAAGTTGGGTTGAAAAATGTAAAAAGCTGTTTATATTTTGTGCATGTGTGATTTACTGTTGTTTATATTTCGCTTTGAAAAGTATTATCGTTGAGACTCTTTGTTTGGTAGCGTAAGAGATTTTAAGATTATAACCTAGACCTAAGATCGTGGAAAATCAACATGTGTCCCAAGTGGTTCTTGAAGACTTGACTTTTCAAAGGTATGGGACCTCATGGGACCAAGTGGACCCAACCTAGGTTAAGGGGAGGGAGTGATCCAAGTCTTTTAGCTTCAAGGATGCATATAAAAGAGCATATTAACCAAGTAACTTAACACATGAAAAAGAAGAAGAAATCATAAAGCAACCATGAGATCAAAGGCACACAAAAGATTTGATTATGGAGTTCACCCAACGTGGGCTACATCTCTGGACCCTGCTCAAAGCGGGGAGGCCTTCTTTCATTAAGTGGCAGCAAAGAAATGAGTTACAAACAACATTACAAAAATGACCCTTATACCTCCAATTTGGATGATGGCCTGAAAATGGAGACTTTAGCTAGAGAAACGGATTGCACGGATGGATTCCTGGCGCAAAAACATGCAAAATCAACTATAAACTTGTTAAATTCTGACATTGGCACCTCTGGCCTTCTAAAGGAATCTTTTCAGTATCTTAGAGTTGCCCTCGCTCTTGGTTCCACTCTTCTGGCCCCTCAAAGTTCCGCGGCCGTCCGCCCTCCACCGGTCTACTGTGCAGGTGTTTTTAGCATTTTTATATATGCACTGGGCCAGAGCCACCAAAGGACGAGCCATAGCTTGTTGTTGGTGGAGTCGTTTAGGCCGTAGGTGGTTTTGGTTTCAAGTCTTGGCGCATTCCATACATGGTGTATTGTTATTTGGCTTATATGTTTGAAGATTGTCGCTGTATATTTTTGGCGGGATTTGTTTGGAATGTTGCCACTGGAGCTGCCCGAGTGGCGGGCAGACCCCCGCGCTGGGCGATTTCAAACCTCGGTGACTCCACACCATATTTATGTTATGATCCTTGGGGTTGGGCGGGGTCCGTGTCACCATGGCCCCTACCTGCCGTTGATATGTATATTTTTGATAATGTGGTTGGGAGGGATGGCAGGGGTGGTCGCCCACCACCCCATTTAATATTATATTTTATTGATTTTGTGACCCATATAGTTAAAAATCTTCCACTGGAAAACAAGGGATATTAGACAAATTAAGGAGGCGAAAAATTCACTTGTTCCTATGGCTGGATTTCGTATGTCATGATTTTGCCAAATTGTTCCCTTATTAGTCACTATCACTTGGCCAAGTTTGACCAGCTATAGCTTGAGCATACGAACTCGAATTTGAGTGTCATTGGCATCGTTTGAATTAGGGCGACGAGCACTACGATCTGGTCTTGGTATCATTTCCATCTAAGGAATTTGATTTTTGAGCTATTTTCAAGGCCACTTCTATTTCTAGATCCACTTGGATCATTCCTCCCGACTAATGAGCTTTTGGACCGCCAAAAGATTTATCGGTCAATTGGCAAGTGACGGAATTGCTCCCCCACTTTCTCCTTTTCCATCCATTGAGCCTTACTTGGATGCATTCCCTTGAAACCTATACGAAGGTACTCCATGTCTCCCTGTCATGAAGTCCTGGTCTTCTTGTCGAAAATGATGTCCTCTGGTAGCTTGTCCAAATATTCTGGTGCAAAATCGTCCACTGTAGGAACTTGCCCAACCTCTTCGGTGTCCATGATCAACGGAGGCTCATAAAGCTTCAAATTTTCATCGTTCACCACTGAGTACATTTGCATGTATGCTGGCAAATCGAGACAAAAAGAATTGTCTCCAATTTTCTCTAGTATGGTGTATGGGCCATATCAGATTGGTTGCAACTTCTTTCCTTCCCCTGTCATCTTGTCTTTGGTGATGTGGAGCCACACTTTGTCTCCAACCTGGAACTGGTGATCGGCTCGGTGCTTGTCATGTCGGGCTTTATATTGAGCTTGAATCTTATTCAATTGCTTCTGCACTTCTTGGTGAATAATCTGAATTTGTTGAATGAACTTTCGTGCTTTGTCCTTGTCATCTTGCCCACTAGAATTTTCATCTCTCCCAAAGACCATGTCTAAGGGATCCTTTGGTAAATAATGAAAGCATGTCTCGAACGGTGAGCTCTGAGTGGATGAATGCACTGCACGGTTGTATGCATGTTGTACATAAGGAAGTTGCCCATCCCACAACTTGGGATGCTTGGCACAATAGCCTCGGAGTCAGTGTATCATTGTGCGGTTAACAACTTCTATTTGTCCGCCGGTCGTCGAATGAAATGTCGTGCTCCTCTTGAACTTGGTGTCCATCATTCTCCAGAAACTCGTCCAAAACTCTCCAAGAAAGTGAAAGTCTTGATCAGAGACATTGGATTTGGGCAGCCCAAAGTGGACCGATATAAATTGGAAGAAGAGATGAGCAGTCTGCTCTGCAGTGACTTGCTTTTTACAAGGAATTAATACGCACATTTTGCTAACTCAATCCACAATGACATGCAAATAGTCATGACTTTTCCTAGACAAAGGCAAGTTGCCTACAAAATCCATCGGCACACTTGCCCATGGACAACTCGGAACAAGGAGTGGTGTGTAGAGCCCTAATTTTCTATTAGTGGGTTTGCTAACTGAACACAACACACATCCCCTTTACATATCGAGTCACAACATTTTTCATGTGAGGCCAATAACACAAGTTCTGCAAATGACACAAAATTTTCCCTACACCAAAGTGACGTGACACAAGAGAGGTATGTACCTCTATGATTACATGTATTTGTTCATTGTGGGGATACAAAGTTTGCCAAGGTGATACAACAACTTTCCTTGCAAATGATAATTGTCCTCTTGCGATCCATGAGTCAGCTTTGTATAAATCTCCTTAAAGTCATCATCATCAACATATTGTTCATCATAACTTTCAAAAGATAAAGAGGCATTTTGCAAAACTATAGATGCAGAAATAGGAGGGAGAGAAAGCATATCTACCACTTTGTTGTTGGTTCCCTTCTTGTATTTCATTACCAAGTGAAATTGTTGAAGGAATCCCAGTCATCTGAAATGATGTGCTTGTTGAAACTTGGTCCGCGATTGAAGGTATTGCAAGGGCTAGTGTTCTATGTGAATGATGGTCTCCTCGCTGATCAAATAGTGCTTCCATGTCTTCATTCTTTGAACCAAGGCATACAACTCCTTGTCGTATGTGGGATAGTTCACAACAGGTTGGGAGAATGTCTCGAATGATAACAGACATGTTTCCTTTGTTGCATCATTACTTCTCCCACGGCGTATCTACTGGCATTGGTCTTGATCTCGTAAGGCTATTGGAGGTCAGGTAAGGCCAAAACTGGTGCAGTGATAATCTTCTCTTTCAGTGTGTTGTTGCATAGATTGTCTAGGCAGCACGACAACGCTCAGATTGAGAGCTGTCACCCTGATTCCCAATCCCTCCATTTAAGCCGTCTCTCGAGGCTAGGGGGGGTAGACCCTATGGGATAAAGGAAGACCAACTGTGGACCAATTGGGTTGGGATACATAGCAAGGCAATTTAGCACCTGGTTGATTTTAGAAATTAATGTACCAGTGCCTTATAGAGTTAATGATTAACTGATTATTTATTAAATGTTGCAGAAATATAAACCATGTAAAACAATCATTTATCATCAAATAACCCAAGTGATGCAAATGTTTGATAAATGCACAATGCTTTAACAATGTTCCAACAATTAAACTTCAAGAAAAATCAAATGAATTTAAATGCTGACCAATTACCACTTTCATATAGCTAACTTTGAATAAACATTTAAGTGCATTTAACTATAGAGAAGTGGAACATAGATACCACAATAGACACCAAAAAGTGAATTATCAATTTTTAATCAGTCTTTTTTCAAAATTTTTAATTTTTTAAATGTTTTTTTATATTTTGTTTAGAATTATATATATATTTTTTTTTGGTTTAATTTTAAGAATAAAATAAAAACAAAACTAAAGTCTAAATAAATAAAATTTAAATCTAAATAAATCCTAAAGACTAACCCTTTTTAACTTTTTTATTTTTTATGAATTTTTTTTATTTTTCATGAATGAAATAAAAAATAAAACAAAACTATTTTAAGTAGGAACTAAACCTAAACTAAAATCCTAAAAGAACTTTTTTCTTTTTTATGATTTAAAAAAAAAAAGAACCAAATCGAAATTTTTTAATTTATTTTAAAACCAAGAATAAAACAAAACTTAGC
Organism: Pinus taeda; assembly: GCA_000404065.3. Classification (NCBI taxonomy): domain Eukaryota; kingdom Viridiplantae; phylum Streptophyta; class Pinopsida; order Pinales; family Pinaceae; genus Pinus; species Pinus taeda. Next base: position 14,129 of record APFE030195171.1, on the reverse strand, counting down.
TAAATTAAAAATAAAGATTAAACTAAACTAAACTAAATGCTAAACCAAAGATAAAACTTGAACTCTTAAAATCAAATATTTAAACTAATCTAGATCTAAATAAGAAAAAATCAAGACTAAAATAAACTAAAGATTAAATCCTAATTAAATGAAAGTGAAATTTAACAAAACTAATGAAATTTTAGGATCTAAACTATATAAAAAAAAAAACATAAAATAAAATCTAAATCTAAAACTAAAAGCTAACTTAATAAAATCAAAGTCTAATCTAATTTATGAAAATTGAATTTTTTGAATTTTTATTTTATTTTTTATTTTATTTAAAGTTTCATATATTAACCCACTTCATAAAGAAAAAGAAAATGAATGCTAACCTAAGTCACGGATATACAAAAAGATAACTAAAAAAAAACTAACCTAATGTATATACTTGCATAAAATCAAAAGTTTGAAACCTACATATAGAATTTTTTTTTTCTTGTTTTATTGTGGGTGTGTGTACAGGTGACACTGACGGAGGAACGCAGGTATGGCAGGGGCAGCACGCCGGTTGGACGCAACGAAGATTGATGAGAATGAAGCTTGTAGCAGCGTGAGGTGAAATGAAAGGTAGAGGGAGGAAATGGACAGTTTGCAGCAGTGTGAAGGAGAGCGTTTAAGGAAGAAGTGCGGGTTTCTTTGTAGGTTTGCGTGAAGGAGGAGAGGACGAATGCAGGTCATGAGGGATGCCAAAAATACGTTGACGCTGACAGCATATAAGATGGAGTGCCAAATGTAAGCAGAGAGTTGCGTGAAGATGGTTGGAGTTTGCAGGTGTGATGGAGGTTGTGTGGGGATGCTTTTGCTACAGGAATACGTGGAAAGGGGCAGCGTAAGGAGCAGCAGAGATGCAACGTGGAGAATGGATTAAATGGTTGCAGGATGGCAGGTGATGAAGAGGCTGGAGCAGGAATGAGAATGTTGGATGTGAAATGGAAGAGAGAGGGTGAGGAGTAAGGAGCGTATCGCTGGAATGACGCAGCGTGGGTAGGGGCAGAAGGACGTGGATCTGGATAACAACAGCGTGAATGAGCAGTTGTTTGCATGGAAAGAGAGAAATGCAGAGGGTATGGTAGCAGCGAAAAATTGTGGCCCTTAAAAAAAATTCAAAATTTTTTCTACAACAATAAAACCCCAGCCAACAGTGAAAAATGAAAATGCAGATAGCAGACCCGTAATCCAGAAACTTAATCAAAATTTTAAATCCTTCTTGCTCCAGATTGCCCAATGGAAACCTTGAAAAATTTTCAAAATCTGTACCTGCAACCTGGAAATGGAAAAAATAGAAAACTCAAAAGTAAAATGTGCAAGAAACAAAACTAAAAACTTCAAAACCAACAAAATAATTATAGTAATTACAGCTCAGAGGCTCTAAATAGCCAGATTTGTCAATATGCCACAGGAATATTTTCAGAATTTCCGATTTACTATGAGATGCTTCAGAAAACCCTTCATGTATTCATAAAAAAAAAATTCAAATGATAAGCCTGGGATCACAAATTGGCTGGGCTCTTTCAGAAAACGGAATCCAAGAGTTGGCTGGTTCAGTCGAGAACTTCCCCTAACGCTCAGTAAACTCAAAATTAAGGATATCCTGCACAGCTTAAATCAACCATTAACATAGAGCAAGAACACAATAGTGAAATTCAGATCAAATGGAGATACCTGCCATTATATTCAGAAATTAAACTATCATTCAAACCCCAGAGATCAAACAAGATACTTGTGCCTAAATCAATCTTCATCAAGCTATCATCAATGGCTGAAAATAAAATTATGTAGAAAAATAAAACATCTTACAACATTTCCAGAAGAGTAACACCAACAAGATTTTCAACCCCAAAGTATTTCTTTATTGCACAAAAAATGACTACAAGAGAGCTTTTTTTAGCACCAGACTCTAAGATCGAATGATCTCAAATGACCCCTAACACCCTATTTAAAGGAAAATTTTCCAATGGCTAGCTCGAGTGATCCATGCCAAACTAATCTCGATCATCGATGAGGATCAAAATCCCTTTCAATCTCATTCGTCGAAATTTTAAATGCATTTTAATATATTAAAAGTTAAAATTTTGCATTTATTTTCTCAAACTTTGACTTATTATTATTTTATTTTATTTTTTCAATTTATTTATTTATTTATTTTTAAATTTTATTTTTATTTTTTTTTTTTTTTAGTTATTTTTTATTTATTATTATTATTTATTTTTAATTTTTTACTTTTGGATCGTCAAACTTAGCCTTTGGAAAAATCACCTAAGACCTAGGACTTAGGACTTATCAGGGGATAAATCATTTTCTAACCCTTAAGACACTTTACATCATGACTTTTACAATTTTACATCTTAAGAGGAAAAACCCATTTGACATAAACCCTCATAGACCACCCAGTTCTGCGACACAAATATAATCTAGCAGATCAAGCAATTTGAAATAACCTAACCAAATGATTATTTCCAAATTAATTTTACATAGACTTGAAGCACACTAGGATTCCCCTAAGATTTTAATGACAATTCATTTCGGTTTTGGGGTTAGGCTGAAGGAAAACTTTGTCGATCATGGATTGGTGAGACAAAAAACCTTTCGGAACATAGATTACCACTAGAAAATTAGGTTTGCCTAGGCAGTTTACATACATGACTTAGATCTGTTAAGATTATTTACAATTTACACATGTAGACTAAGTTTACAACATAACATGATTGGGCTAATGATGACAGTCGAATAGCACGGACATGTCAATCCATCGCTATCCCTTTTTGCAAAAAAGGGGGTGTACTGGTATGGGTAGTTGACACGTAGTGGTCAACATCTGGCTCTACTTGGGGACACATTTGCACTGTAGGAATGTGAGAATCCAGAATCTGCATCCATGCAACACACAATAGAATATAAGTAGCGTCCGTCCAAAAAATCATCATATAACATTAAGCACATGAAAGATATAAGCTCTTCATTTATTAACTATCTAGTGCTGTGAAAAGTAAATCTAATCCTAAACAGAAATGAAAATGCTGAAAAAACAAGGAGTAGGGTTAGAAATATAGAGGATGCCCCATGGCATCAGATGTGTTCAATATAATGTACACCGAGCATTTGCCTGCTTTCAGACAAATCTGTCGGCTGCTTATCTGATGTGCCATGTCCAATTCTGCATATGGTAGGACTTTTCCCTATCCGAAAATCAAGTTGCTTGCGGCTATTTGATGCATCAAATCTTTTTCTCGTTTTCTTTTTCTTGCGCTTTTTCTTCGTGGTAGGCTGTATCATTGATGACGTGGAACTTTCTACTTCAAATCTTTCAGATGAAGTATGTAAGATATGCGTGACATGTCTTTCTTCATTCTGCATGAGCCCTGCCAAGGATGATGGATCAATCTCACAGGTGCCATGAGTTATAACTTGATCTTTAATGACTGGTGGATTAACCGTGTGAGCATCAACTTGATTATTAATTTCCCTTTTATCCAGGTCACCTTCAATTATCCACTTTTCAATGGAACAAAGGACCTCATAATATGATGGAGCTTGTTGTAACAGATAAGGAGGCTCTGATCTATTGATGTTCCATGATTTCTTTCATCCTTTGGCAGCTGTTGAAATTTCTGAACCTGTATTGCAATGGCATCCATCTGACTAGAGTATTCAACCTTCGTAGCACTGATTTCCCTGGCATGGTCTTCTTCCATGGTTAATAATTTATTTTGCATAGAATTAATTTCCTTATCATGATTAGGTTTCATGGTCGTCATATTTTCCTCTAAGCCTGATAACTTGTTTTGCATAAAACTAATTTCTGTGTCATGATTAGTCCTCATGGCCTCAATTTCCTTAGCATGCTGATTCTACATGATTTCCATCTCCTTATTACGTTTTTCCAGGTGGGTGCATAAAATTCTCACATCATTGGCGTAATTAGTTTGATTAATCACATTATTTTTTACCAGCGGCATTAGTTCTTGTATAATTTGCTTCTAATCTTCCTTTTCATTGCCGACACTGATTTTATAATTTGTCCCTGCTTTTCCACTAACATGGATTTGATCTGTAATGGTACAGGTGGATGGCACATTCTAATATGAAGAATTGTCTTGAAATCTTTCATTGACCGTTGGACTTTTTATAAGATTACTTTCATTCTGTTGCGCAATTTTAGGGGCACAAGGCAAGCTATCTGGATCACCATATCTATCTTTAAAAGCATTGACAATGTCTTGTAAAGAAGTGAAAGAATCCTTAGGACAATTGTTAAACCAATTCAAAGCATCACCCTCTAAAGAAAGGACAAAAAGACGCATTTTGACATCTTCATGATTATACTGAGGGGGTCTACAATATATGATCATTATACTAGTAAACCTGCCTAGATGCTTTCTAACAGCCACTGAATCACCACTCGAGAACAAAGGTAATTTAGAAATGGCCACTTTCGGAAAATCATGGTGAACATCAATAAAATGACATGGGTTAAATGAATAATCCGTGATGAATAATGAAGGACCAAATGGATGATAGAAAGAGATCTCTGCTCAAGAAAATCAAGAGATGGAAGAAGTGGAGTTGCCACTTGAACAATGAATCTAATTCTAGGATCCAAAAAGCAACCAACAAGCAGATATGAGGGAGGCTTCTTGTCTGGGAAAAAAAATGAAAAGAAATGGAGTCGCCACCCAAACAAGAAACGAATTGAAGAGAAGTTGCTGATATGATGAAAGATAAGGTGATGAAAAGATCTAATTGATGTCAAAAAATGTTGAATCTGCCAGCTCAAGTGAGAGATGAGAAATATGAAAGAATGATGAGAAATGAGAAGATGAATGTCGTTGAAACGCCAGGGACAGAAAAACTCTATCCCCGGCAACGACGCCAAAAAATGTTGTTGCACAGATTGTCTAGGCAGCGTGACAACTCTCACACTGGGGGTTGTCACCCTGATCCCCGATCTCTCCGTTTAAGTTGTCTCCTGGGGTAGACCCTATGGGACAAAGGAAGACCAACTGTGGACTAGTTGGGTTGGGAGACACAGCAAGACAATTTAGCACCTGATTGATTTTTGGAAATTAATGTACCAGTGCCTTGTGGAATTAATGATTAAATAATTGTTATCAAAAGCTGCAGAAATATGAACTTTATAATTCCATGATTAACAATCATTTAGAAGCAAAATGCAAGATATTCAACAAACGCACAATGCCTTAACAATAATCCATCAATTAAACTTCAAGAAAAATCAAATGCTTTAAATGATCATAAAATTTAAACGCTGACCAGTTACCACTTTCACATAGCAAACTTGAAATAAACATTTAAGTGCATTTAATTATGGAAAAGTGGAACATAGATACCATTAAAGATGCCAAAAAATGAATTTTCAATTTTTTGTTAAGCTTTGTCAAAATATTTTTAATTTTTTATTTTTTTTTAATTATTTTTCTTATATCAAATAGACAAAATATCTAATTTTAAACGAAATGAAATGAAATTTAAATATATACAAATGAAATGGAATTTAAAACTAAATATTTAAAATAAAGTCTAAAACTAAGATCTAAATTCTACTTATTATTACACAATTATAAAATCTAATTCTAAATAAATTTAGACCTGAAAAAAGAAACTTTTATGATTTTATTATTTTATTTTTTTTTATTTTATTTATAAAAAAATTAAAGAAAACTAAACTTGATATTAACAGCGAATCTAAAAAAATGAAATCAATTTTTATTTTCAGACTTTTTATGATTTTTTAAATGATATAAAATTCTAGATTTAAAATTTAACTAAGGCAAAACTAAAAAAAAATAAATCTAAAACTAAAACTAAACTTTAATAAAATATTAAACTAATCTAAATCTAAAACCATGAATGAACTTTTTATAACTTTTTTATTTTAATGAAACAAACCTAAACTAAAAAAAATGTCAAAACTAAAATTTATTACAATGAAACTCAAAATTACTAAACTAAACTAAATAAAATACAATGAAATTTAAAACTAAACTTTATTTAAAACTTAGATTAATCAAAACCTAAAACGGATGACACTCGAATTTTTAATTTCAATAGTTTATCAAAAAATTTAAATAAAACAAAAAATGAACTGAAATAAATCTAAAAGCTAAAATTTTTTTTTACTATTCTAATCAAAACAAAACTATACAGAAATATACAGTACCCTACCTTCCATAAATTCAAGCGCAGATTTTGTTTGCTGGTTATTGTTTGCTTGTGCACAAGTTTTCGATGATAGAGAAGTCTACGGATTGGAGGGCGAAGGTGATGGCGTAATGCCAGCTCGACGGTAGGTTTGATGGCAGTGTGTAGCTGACACAGTGAGAGGACAACGTAGGGAGAAGTGTGAGAGGAAACGCTGAGGGGAGCTGTAGTAATGGACAACAAAAATCAGGTGCAGACAACCGACAAGAAGAAGATTCATTGCAGGTTTGGAGGGACATGGGCAACGATGGAGGAAGGGCATTTTCATAGCAGAATGGAGCTGAGGGAGAGCTGAAAGGCGCCGACGTGGAGGAAGAAAGCCAGACGTGAGGAGCAGCGGTGGCAAGCTGCGTTTGAAGGCAGCGTAGGGAGAGAAATGCGTAGGTGGGCAATGGGTGCTGTGGAAAGGCAGCATGCAAGTGGGGAAACTGACTGCGATAATGGAAGAAGCTGGCAGGGGTATGAACAGCGTATTGAGGAAGGAGATATGCAAAACGCGTAGCGGATTTTGATGAAGGCGCTGCGTAAGATGAACAGGATTTGCACAAATCTGTAGGTAGAGAATGACCAAAGGTGTGACAATGATACTTGGGCAGATTGCTGAGGGAAGGAGCTGAGCAAAGAAATAGTAGTGCTTAAACTTAGCATAATCCAGGAGCCACCCTAAAAGAAATTTCGAAAATTTTCCTGCGGAAATGAAACCCCAACAAGCAGATCGCTGACCCTCTTCAGAAAAATTGAAACCTGTTGAAGATTATCGCTGCAAAATTTTCAAACCCTGTAACTGCAACCTGAAAACAATGAAAACAAACAGCGAGAACCTGAAAATGTAAAAAATAAAATGAAACCCTAAAAACCCTAAGAACAGCTAAGTAATTACAGTGTTTACAAACTGAAGGCTTAAGTAGCCAGATTTATCGTTATGCCACAAAAATATTTTCAGAATTTTAAACTTAATGTGAGGTGCTTCAGAAAACCCTTCATGCATATGCAACAATAATTCTAATGATAAGCTCGGGATTAAATTTGATTGGGCTCTTTCAGAAAACGCAATCTGGGAGTTGTCTGGTTCAGTCGAGAACTTCCCCTAACGCCCAGTGAATTCGAAACTAAAGATATCCTGCACAACTTAAATCAACCATTGACATAGAGAGAGAAAACAATAGTGAAATTCAGATCAAATGGAGATACCTGCCATTATATTTCAGAAATTAAACTATCATTCAAACCCCAGATATCAGACAAGATACTTGTGCCTAGATCAATCTTCATCAAGCTACTATCAATCGCTGAAAATAAAATTATGCAGAAAATAAAACATCTTACATCATTTCCAGAAGAGTAACACTAGCAAAATTTTCAACCCCAAAGTCTTTCTTTATTGCACAAAAAATGACTACAAGAGAGCTTTCTTTAGCACGTGACTTTAAGATCGAATGATCTCAAATGACCTTTGACACCCTATTTAAAGGAAAAATTCCCAATGGCTAGTTCGAGTGATCCATGTCAAACTAATCTCGACCGTCGATGAGGATCAAAATCTCTTTTAATCTCATCCGTCGAAATTTTAAATGCATTTTAATATATTAACAAAATAAAATTCTGCATTTATTTACTCAAAACTTTGACTTATTATTATTTTTTTCAAATTTTTATTTTTTAATTTAATTTAATTTAATTTTTATTTTATTATTTTAATTTTATTAATTTTATTTTTATTTTTATTATTTTTATTTTTGGACCCTCGAACTTAGCCTTTGGAAAAAACACCTAGTACCTAGGACTTCGGACTTATGAGAGATTAAAACATTTTCTAACCCTCAAGACATTTTACATCATGACGTTTACAATTTTACATCTCAAGGGAGAAAACCCATTAATCTCGACCGTCAATGAGGATCAAAATCTCTTTTAATCTCATCCATCGAAATTTTAAATGCATTTTAACATATTAAAAAATTAAAATTCTGCATTTATTTACTAAAAACTTCGACTTATTATTATTTTTCCAAATTTTTTATTTTTTAATTTTTAATTTTTTTAATTTTATTATTTTTTATTATTTTATTATTTTAATTTTTGGACCCTCGAACTTAGCCTTTGGAAAAAACACCTAGGACCTAGGACTTCGGACTTATGAAGGATTAAAACATTTTCTAACCCTCAAGACATTTTACATCATGACTTTTACAATTTTACATCTCAAGGGGGAAAACCCATTTGACATAGACCCTCATAGACCACCCAGTTCTGCGATAGATATAATCTAGCTGATCAAGCAATTTGTAATAACCTAACCAAATAGTTAGAATTATTTTCAAATTGCTTTTATATAGACTCGAAGCACGCTAGGATTCCCCTAAGATTCTAATGACAAAATCCATTCCGGCTTTGGGGTTAGGCTGAAGGAAAACTCTGCCAATCATGGATCGATGAGACAAAAAATCTTCTGGAACATAGATTATCACTAGAAAATTAGGTTTGCCTAGGCAATTTACATACATGACTTAGATCTGCTAAGATTATTTACCATTTACACATGTAGACTGGGTTTACGACATAACATGATCGGGTCGACAATGACTGTCGAATGGCACGGACATGTCGATTAGGCGCTATCCCTTTTGCGAAAAAGGGGGTTTATTGCTATGTGTGGTTGACAAGTAGTGGTCAACAGGGCTCAACTTTCAAACCGTCACCCTGGCTTTGGGGTAAAATGTGAGTGAAAAAACCTAGAAAATTATCCGCTTCTGAAAAAGAAGGGATAATTAACCAGATAAAAAAAACACTCCAAGGTTTACTCGTTTGCTGATCGAGTCTCAACATCCTAGGCCTATTACAAACTCAAAACTCATTATTACTAGTATCACTTATTACAATTCCCCATAGGGTGTGGAATTTGGGTACAAGAATGCTGATGAGAAGATAGCAGTAGAATTAAAAAACTCTGTTGACTGATGATATCCGATGGTACGAGTGTCCTCTGGATCATCCTTCGGCATGGAGTCTTCATATAATCATCAAGTGCCACTTTAGTGGTCCACATTTGGCTCCATATGGGGATGCACGCTAAATACAACGTGATACAGTGCAAGAACCTAGAATCTGCATCCATCGACGAAAGACATATATCAACAGTATCCATTCAAAAATAACATGAAAAGAAATCAATTACAAAAACAAAGAAATGAAAATTTATTCTAAAAGCGTAAATGAAAATTTATTCATGAAATAAAATGACGAGGGATAAGGTTAGACATATGATACAGAAAGATGCCCCATGGCATCAGATGTCCTTAATGAAGTTCATGCTGAGAACCTGCTTACTTTCAGGCAAATCCATGGGCTTCTTTTTTGATGCGCCCTGCCCAATTTTGAATATTTGAGGACTTTGATCAATCCCAACACTATGTTGTACATGGCCATCAGATTTACCAAATCCTTTCCGCTTTTTTCTTTTCTTCTTAACAGATTGTGATGTTGATGTTGATGTGATCAAAGTAGACCTTTCTGCCCAATCTTGAAGACGCTCAAATGGAAAATTCGAAGTATCCAAGACTTCTTTGAACTGCTTTTGTCCATTCTGCTCCTGCTCTGACATGGGTGATGGATCAATCTCATAAGTATAAACTTGATTCCCGTCAGTTTCCTTGCTATCCAAGTCTCCATCAATTAGCCATTTTTCAATGGAGTAAATGATCTCCTCATAATGAGATGAATATTGCTTTAGTGGATTGGGAGGCTTATGATTTGTTTTTTTGTTCTCTTCCCATTCGTCATTTAACCTAAGTTGGAATTTTTGTAGTCGTAATCTTTCCATTTCATCTAACCTATTCTGAAAAGTGACTTAATTAGCCTTAATAACACTTATTTCCTTGGCATGATTCGTTTCCATGGTGTTGATTACTTGCACTTGTTTTTCTCAAAGTTCCTCAAGGCAGTGGGACTCCATATAGATCACCTCCTCCCCTTTCGGTATTCCCTGAACGCCCCCAGAGGACTCCCCCCCAGGCAGGAACTAAATAAGATCATCAAGGAAGACATCTACAGGCAGTTTATCCAGGTCACATGGATTAACCCCCCGGGGGGCCTGCGCCCAAAGATGGCTTTCTATGCAGAGCACTTCTTGAGTATCAGAGACGGGCTTATAGTTCGCCCCCAGTACACGCTTCGACATTGGATGCATGCTCTTCGAATCCCCCTCGAGCAGTTCAGAGTTGGATCACATAGGCTTCGGGTAGAGACAGACCACCAGATAGAGAGAGTTGACAGGACTTGTCGGCTATGCCATACACAGGAGGTGGAAACCGAATGGCACTTCATCTTCGGTTGTCCGATATATTATGAGATCAGAGGTCGCTACCACTATCTGTTCAGAGGACCACATACCCTATCCAACTTCTTCAGCTACACGGACCAGAGATGCGTCGCACTTTACATCCAGGAGACTCTTAAGCATCGGGAGCATATCCTCCAGCCTCCCGTACGACCCAACACTACTCGTCAGATCACCTTTTTCTTCAGCATACTCCCCTCAGCCCGAGGAGTTATGAGATCAACCAGTGCAAGTACCGATCAATTCGGCTCACACAGATCGACAAACCCTCGTTCAGTTAAGAGGAGAAGCCCCTTGCCTACGAGGGCCCAGTAGCAGAATCGTGCCAGGCATCTCCTCGAGAGGCGGCCCAGGATCGTTAGATCACGGAGACAACACAATGGGAGGCAACCAACGCCCACCATTTCAAACCAGCAAACCTTACTGAACTACCCACAGTTCTCCTCTCTCGACCTCGGATGTTAGGAGTAGCGGACTCCCACATCCGCGTCCCCAGGGTCTTCTTCACCAGTGATCCTACGACGCAGTCTAGAGATCAGCCGACGTGGCCGGGATTGGAGCTCCATACGCTCTTCCCAACCCGCCTCGTTTTTAGTTTCTATCTTCCTTTCAGCATTTGTCTTTCTAAGGAGACCGATTGGTTCTCCTACTGGGCACAACCCCTTATGTAACCGGCAGCCCCATTGACCTACTTTGTGGTCATTCGTTGGACATTAACAAAAATTATCTTATTATTATTATTATTATCTTCCATGGTGAGCAATCTATTTTGAAAACTGGCCATTTTATTAGAATGATTGACTTCCATGGCTTTTATTGCTTGTGCGTGATGTTCCTCCATGGTCTTACTGAGTTGAACTTGGTTAAGTTGCATATCCTTAATCATTTGAGTCAACCCCTTGATAAGATCCTTATCATTCTCATTAGCTTTCATTTTGATCTTCCTTTCATCTCCATATTTTTCTTCAGAAGTGCCAATGATTGATTGTAGAGAATTGAAACTGTTAGCAGGTAAGTCTATGAACCAATCCATAGCATCGCCATCTAATGAAAAAATGAAAAGTCTCATTTTAACATCCTCATGGTTAATATCATGGCACCATTTGCTCACACAAAGGTGGAAATTCCTAAGGTGAGTTTCAGTACTGATGGCATTGTCACCTAGCAAACTAGGCAACTCTTCAATAGCCTCAATGGCTTCATCCGGAATGTAATTCGGATAGCCTAAAATGTAAGTAAAATTACAAGGGGCAAACAAATCATTCATGATGTCATGCTCACTTGACCCTCAAAAGAGCAAATGGATACCAGAGAGAGGCTCCTGTCCAAGATTAACAAGAAATCAAGAAGCAAGCTTCAAGTAGAAATCCTTGCAGAAAATTAAATAAGTGGAGTCGCCACTTGAACAAGAATCTAACTCTAAAATCCAACATGCAAAAACCAAAAGTTAGTCGTATTTCCCAGGTACAAGAAAACTTGTCCCCGACAACAGCGCCAAAGATGTTGACCCTGCCACTTGCACCTACCTGCAAGTCAATGAGAAAAGCCTTTAACCCCACAAGGTGTGGTTGGTGGCTGAAAACTCAGAGAAGGGTTTGTCACACTAATCCCGACTTTCTCCATTTGAGCTATCTCCTAGGTTAGCTAAGGGGTGGTCCGTAATGAAAAGTTAAGTTAAAAGATGTGAGTTTCTAGGAGAGTGTTATAGTGAAAATGGATTACTTTTAAGGATTTATGAGCAAATATGAAGTGAGCAACTTGAAATAACAATGCCAATGATTAATATGATTAAAAACCATAAAACTAGTGCCTTATAAGGAATTTGTTCAACAGTTTGAAGATATATTTGCTCAAAGTAAAATGCAATGCTCTCAAAAGAGAAAACAAAGTCACCTTGAAATGTAAATAAGAATTGTTAGCACAAGATATGTAAGATACAAAATGCTTTTGAGATAATCAACTTTATAAATCAAAACATGTGAAACATATCTTGCCAAAACACAAAAATTAGTAATTAACTTGGAAATGTAAAAAAAAGGAAGTGCTAAACCAAGACATCAATATGCAATTAGACTTGAAACATGAAAAGAAAACACTTGTTTGAAATGATTACAATACTTGCTTTTGGAATAGACTTTGCATATGAAAACTCAAACCATCAAGAGACAAGTAAATGTAATGGAAAGTGCTCTTGGTTAATTTTATTAATTAGCTCTACAACAAGATTACAATTTAACTCTTCAATCCCCAAACCTCACCCTTGCCCAATGATATAGATCTCACAGTGAGGAGTCAATAGAGGAGTAGAGAATCCCTAAGATGTCTACTTCAACCAACTTATGTTGAAGGTAAAATTTTAATGAGGCTTGGGGCCTTCCTACTTCAAAATGCCTAGATGAAATGCTGTTAAGTTTAAGTATGTTCTATGCTAGAGCAATTTATTTTAATTTTGCAACATCTTTTCTAGATTGGCAATCACATCAGCATTAAAGTAAACTGCAGATAGAACATAAATATAAATTGTAGAAGACAAGCCAAGACGAGGACACAAGATGTGGCGCTAGCCAGGGACAAACCCCAATGTGGGAAACCCTTGATCAATTCTTCTTATATGTTCTTCAGTAGTTCAACAGAGAGAGAGAGATAGTACGTTTACAACAAAAGTCAACACTTTGAATTATCTAGATAAGAGCATAGATCATCTCTAAGAAGATGATACATGAGATCAGTTGAAGACATGTTGTTTCAATTGATTCTCCAAGGTGACTCCTTCACTATCGATGTGCTGCATTTTGTCATCATGTTGCACCTAATTGCGCTGCACCATGCTACACCCATCATCATTATGCTGCATCTCATCACGCTTCATTAATCATGACTGTACCCATCACTGTACTGTATTATGTGCCATTACTGCACCATGTTGCCACCCTGACCTATGCGTTGGCTCCACCTTGCTTGCTTGTTGTCCCTAGCATGCTTATTGTCCTTAGCTTGTTGCTAAGTACCATACAATTGTCCCAATGTTAGTTAGTTGTCCCTTGCATGCTGCTCTCCTTCGGAGACAGATGCTCCTGTTGTTTCGGCAGTTTTGGTTGTTCCGACTTTTCCAGCGGTTCCGGTAATTCTGGATTTTCCTGCTTTTCTGATAGTTCTGGCTTTTTCGGCAATTTTGGCTTTTCCAGCTTTTTTGGCAATTCCGACTTTTTCGGCAATTCCGAATTTTCTGGCTTTTCTGGCAATTCCGGCTTTTTGAGCAACATAGAGCTTATTCTTCCATGACTGCATTGAGATCTAGGGCATGTTATCTAGGGCAACATATACCCTAGGGCACTCCCTCTAGCTCTCATCTTCATCAAACCCAAAACAGGATGAAGTGAGATCACAAGAGTGAGTGTGAGTGTGTGTGTGACAAATGACTTCAAGTCCTCTTGTATTTATACTAAAATGTAGAGGGTGAATAGACATGATTGTTGGGCTTCTAAGCCTACATAAGTTGCTGACTGACTTGACAATTTGTCCATAATCAAAA